>CM042387.1:1624875-1644875 GCA_023634145.1 Thymallus thymallus | reverse complement strand
TAGCCTATGCCTACAGTAGGCACACAGTAGAGTAGCCTATGCCTACAGTAGGCACACAGTAGAATAGCCTATACCTACAGTAGGCACACAGTAGAGTAGCCTATACCTACAGTAGGCACACAGTAGAGTAGCCTATACCTACAGTAGGCACACAGTAGAGTAGCCTATACCTACAGTAGGCACACAGTAGAGTAGCCTATACCTACAGTAGGCACACAGTAGAGTAGCCTATGCCTACAGTAGGCACACAGTAGAGTAGCCTATGCCTACAGTAGGCACACAGTAGAATAGCCTATGCCTACAGTAGGCACACAGTAGAGTAGCCTAGTAGGCACACACCCAGAGAGTCACTTACCAGAGGGCACAGTGGTTGCATGCCATGAGATCAAACACAGAAAGTATGCTACAGGTCCTGTCAACCATACACAATATGAGAGTTCAGTATGGTTAACCAGTATGTAAGTAATTCAACAAACTATATTTTAGAGACTGAGCACATTGCTATGGTTGGCTACTTCAGGACAGACTTTTCAAAAGCTTTTCAAATGACTTTAGTTAATATCAAACAAATATGATATCCAAACAACATAAAACAGTGTTCTAGCTGAGAGGTTATGTTTCACCTGGCCCTGAAATAAACATGTGCTAAGGGGTGGATAGGAGTAGTTACTGGACAGGGCCTTAGTCTGTGGAAGTTAGAACTCAGAGAAAAACTAATTAATAGTGTCCTCTAGTGGTCAAAACCGGTACAGTTGACATTCATCTTCCACTCCATTTCAATGTGAATATTCTCCACAATTCGACAGGCAAGTAATTAACCAATTATGTAATTCGTTATCAGGCAACTAGATTATCTTGGTAATATTTAATGTTTGTTGAACAATGGCTTGATTTGAGGGACACCTTTGCCAAAGCAAGTCAGACAACATGACCCTTGATTAGATAGGCCTATCCAGTGTTGTGTTAATATTGTGTCTTAAATATTTTATGTTTAAATGGGTTATGTAAAAGTAAGGCTGTGAAGAGTGGTGTCCTATACAATAAATGGTGGTACAGTAGATTGTAAACACATATATTTACAGTATCTGGTCTGTACTCACTCATTCTGTAGGCCTACCTGCACATGGGCCAGAGGAAACAAATCATCCAAGCCACCAAAAAATATTACACTCACATTTATCAAACTTTACAACCTATACCAAAAGGTATTTACATTTCCAGCAATGTTTTCATGGTCATGGTGTGGGCGTCAGTGTCAGTCTTCTCTTAGATGTGTGTGTAGTGGCTTCTTTCAGCCTGTAACCCACAGGAAACTAGATCCCATCTCACCCCAGCTGGTTCTGATCAGGTTGACTGTAGGACAGTTTAAAATGCTAAATAAATCACAATAAATGGCTGAGGGCCCTTTGGAATCCCCCCCATTGGCGTGGGTGACTGGCGGGCGTGGGTGACTGGCGGGGGTGGGTGACTGGCGGGGGTGGGTGACTGGCGGGGGTGGGTGACTGGCGGGCGTGGGTGACTGGCGGGCGTGGGTGTTGTGGACAGTAGCATTGTGTGTTCATGGAATACCTTCCTTCCTGTCTGTCTGTGTGTCTGTCTATTCTCGTCCTGTTCCAAACAGCACTGGGCTGGACTTCCTCCCTGGGGGCCAGATACTCAGGCAGGACCAACAAACAGCTCAACAAGGAACACCCTCGCTGGGCCAAACACTTCCTTAAATGCCAACACCAACAAACACCCAGGGTTGGGTTTATACCCCCGAGACCCATGCACGGGCAGAGCTGGTCTAGAACTAGGCTACATATAACACACACACACACACACACACACACACACACACACACACACACACACACACACACACACACACACACACACACACACACACACTACCCCTATCACTCCAGCTGTAGTGTAGAAACAGAACGTAACATCTGGTTTGCTGTGTCAGAGCTGTAGCATCCTGTTGGTGTCTCTGTGAACTTGACACTGTCACTGTGTCTGTGCAGAGGGATACTTCTCTGGCTCTGTGCAGAGGGATACATCTCTGGCTCTGTGCAGAGGGATACATCTCTGGCTCTGTGCAGAGGGATACTTCTCTGGCTCTGTGCAGAGGGATACATCTCTGGCTCTGTGCAGAGGGATACTTCTCTGGCTCTGTGCAGAGGGATACATCTCTGGCTCTGTGCAGAGGGATACATCTCTGGCTCTGTGCAGAGGGATACATCTCTGGCTCTGTGCAGAGGGATACTTCTCTGGCTCTGTGCAGAGGGATACATCTCTGGCTCTGTGCAGAGGGATACTTCTCTGGCTCTGTGCAGAGGGATACTTCTCTGGCTCTGTGCAGAGGGATACATCTCTGGCTCTGTGCAGAGGGATACATCTCTGGCTCTGTGCAGAGGGATACATCTCTGGCTCTGTGCAGAGGGATACATCTCTGGCTCTGTGCAGACAGTCAGGGATTCACTTTAGTTGTATAGTTTTTATATTTACCGGAACAAATAATAGTGTCTGTAAGAGCCTCCTCTTAAAGGGTCACCAGTTCAGGTGGAGAGAGGTTCCTTCTATAGGTTCCTTCTATAGGTTCATTCTATAGGTTCCTTCTATAGGTCTTTTAAATCTAAGATCTGTTTGAAGAGAAGCAAATTAAATGCAATTCTTCTATACCTGATTGGACCTTAGGATGTTGGGTGCCACTAGGTCATGTTGGGTGCCACTAGGTCATGTTGGGCGCCACTAGGTCATGTTTGGTGCCACTAGGTCATGTTGGGTGCCACTAGGTCATGTTGGGTGCTAATATGTCATGTTGGGTGCCACTAGGTCATGTTGGGTGCCACTAGGTCATGTTTGGTGCCACTAGGTCATGTTGGGTGCCACTAGGTCATGTTGGGTGCCACTAGGTAAAGTTGGGTGCCACTAGGTCATGTTGGGTGCCACCTGGTCATGTTGGGTGCCACTAGGTCATGTTACGTGCCACTAGGTCATGTTGGGTGCCACCTGGTCATGTTGGGTGCCACCTGGTCATGTTGGGTGCCACTAGGTCATGTTGGGTGCCACTAGGTCATGTTGGGTGCTAATATGTCATTTTGGGTGCCACTAGGTCATGTTGGGTGCCACTAGGTCATGTTGGGTGCCACCTGGTCATGTTGGGTGCCACCTGGTCATGTTGGGTGCCACTAGGTCATGTTGGGTGCCACTAGGTCATGTTGGGTGCCACTAGGTCATGTTGGGTGCCACCTGGTCATGTTACGTGCCACTAGGTCATGTTGGGTGCCACCTAGTCATGTTAGGTGCCACTAGGTCATGTTGGGTGCCACTAGGTCATGTTGGGTGCCACTAGGTCATGTTGGGTGCCACCTAGTCATGTTAGGTGCCACTAGGTCATGCTGGGTGCCACTAGGTCATGTTGGGTGCCACTAGGTCATGTTGGGTGCCACTAGGTCATGTTGGGTGCTAATATGTCATGTTGGGTGCCACTAGGTCATGTTGGGTGCCACTAGGTCATGTTGGGTGCCACCTGGTCATGTTGGGTGCCACCTGGTCATGTTGGGTGCCACTAGGTCATGTTGGGTGCCACTAGGTCATGTTGGGTGCCACTAGGTCATGTTGGGTGCCACCTGGTCATGTTACGTGCCACTAGGTCATGTTGGGTGCCACCTAGTCATGTTAGGTGCCACTAGGTCATGTTGGGTGCCACTGGGTGCCACTAGGTCATGTTGGGTGCCACTAATTCATGTTGGGTGCCACCTGGTCATGTTGGGTGCCACTAGGTCATGTTGGGTGCCACTAGGTCATGTTGGGTGCCACTAGGTCATAATGGGTGCCACTAGGTCATGTTGGGTGCCACTAGGTCATGTTGGGTGCCACTAGGTCATATTGGGTGCCCCTAGGTCATGTTGGGTGCCACTAGGTCATGTTGGGTGCCACTGGGTGCCACCTGGTCATGTTGGGTGCCACTAGGTAAAGTTGGGTGCCACTAGGTCATGTTGGGTGCCACTAGGTCATGTTGGGTGCCACCTGGTCATGTTACGTGCCACTAGGTCATGTTGGGTGCCACCTGGTCATGTTGGGTGCCACCTGGTCATGTTGGGTGCCACTAGGTCATGTTGGGTGCCACCTGGTCATGTTGGGTGCCACTAGTTCATGTTGGGTGCCACTAGGTCATGTTGGGTGCCACTGGGTGCCACCTGGTCATGTTGGGTGCCACTAGGTAAAGTTGGGTGCCACTAGGTCATGTTGGGTGCCACCTGGTCATGTTACGTGCCACTAGGTCATGTTGGGTGCCACCTGGTCATGTTGGGTGCCACCTGGTCATGTTGGGTGCCACCTGGTCATGTTGGGTGCCACCTGGTCATGTTGGGTGCCACTAGGTCATGTTGGGTGCCACTAGGTCATGTTGGGTGCCACTAGGTCATGTTGGGTGCCACCTGGTCATGTTGGGTGCCACCTGGTCATGTTGGGTGCCACCTGGTCATGTTGGGTGCCACCTGGTCATGTTGGGTGCCACTAGGTCATGTTGGGTGCCACTAGGTCATGTTGGGTGCCACTAGGTCATGTTGGGTGCCACCTGGTCATGTTGGGTGCCACTAGTTCATGTTGGGTGCCACTAGGTCATGTTGGGTGCCACTAGGTCATGTTGGGTGCCACCTGGTCATGTTGGGTGCCACTAGGTCATGTTGGGTGCCACTAGGTCATGTTGGGTGCCACTAGGTCATGTTGGGTGCCACCTGGTCATGTTACGTGCCACTCGGTCATGTTGGGTGCCACTAGGTCATGTTGGGTGCCACTAGGTCATGTTGGGTGCCACTAGGTCATAATGGGTGCCACTAGGTCATGTTGGGTACCACTAGGTCATAATGGGTGCCACTAGGTCATGTTGGGTACCACTAGGTCATGTTTTGTGCCACTAGGTCATATTGGGTGCCCTAGGTCATGTTGGGTGCCACTAGGTCATGTTGGGTGCCACTGGGTGCCACCTGGTCATGTTGGGTGCCACTAGGTAAAGTTGGGTGCCACTAGGTCATGTTGGGTGCCACCTGGTCATGTTACGTGCCACTAGGTCATGTTGGGTGCCACCTGGTCATGTTGGGTGCCACCTGGTCATGGTGGGTGCCACCTGGTCATGTTGGGTGCCACTAGGTCATGTTGGGTGCCACTAGGTCATGTTGGGTGCCACTAGGTCATGTTGGGTGCCACTAGGTCATGTTGGGTGCCACTAGGTCATGTTGGGTGCCACTAGGTCATGTTGGGTGCCACTAGGTCATGTTGGGTGCCACCTGGTCATGTTGGGTGCCACTAGGTCATGTTGGGTGCCACCTGGTCATGTTGGGTGCCACTAGGTCATGTTGGGTGCCATTAGGTCATGTTGGGTGCCACTAGGTCATGTTGGGTGCCACCTGGTCATGTTGGGTGCCACCTGGTCATGTTGGGTGCCACTTGGTCATGTTGGGTGCCACTAGGTCATGTTGGGTGCCACTAGGTCATGTTGGGTGCCACTGGGTGCCACTAGGTCATGTTGGGTGCCACTAGGTCATGTTGGGTGCCACCTGGTCATGTTACGTGCCACTCGGTCATGTTGGGTGCCACTAGGTCATGTTGGGTGCCACTAGGTGATGTTGGGTGCCACTAGGTCATATTGGGTGCCACTAGGTCATGTTGGGTGCCACTAGGTCATGTTGGGTGCCACTAATTCATGTTGGGTGCCACCTGGTCATGTTGGGTGCCACCTGGTCATGTTGGGTGCCCCTAGGTCATGTTGGGTGCCACTAGGTCATGTTGGGTGCCACTGGGTGCCACTAGGTCATGTTGGGTGGCACTAGGTCATGTTGGGTGCCACTAATTCATGTTGGGTGCCACCTGGTCATGTTGGGTGCCACCTGGTCATGTTGGGTGCCACTAGGTCATGAAGGTGGCCACCTGGTCATGTTGGGTGCCACCTGGTCATGTTGGGTGCCACTAGGTCATTTTCAAAGTAAGGCATTTATATTCGAAAATATTGCATGGGTCAAAGACCTATCAAAGACTTTTGATACAGTATACATTGGATCATCATCGCTTGTCTCTTGTCTTTGATCTGTGTATGAGGATGTAAGACTGGCTCTGTGCCTCTCGTGACTATAAGCTTGTACATTGAGATAGTAGCCATGATTATTACAGAAGCTGAAACAAGTACAGCACTGGCCGCATGGGAAAGACATTGGAATCTGAAAAGTAGATGAGAGCCATAGAAATGGCCATAGAAATGCCATAGAAATGGTCATAGAAATGGTCATAGAAATGGTTATAGAAATGGTCATAGAAATGGTCATAGAAATGGCCATAGAAATGCCATATAAATGCCATAGAAATGGTCATAGAAATGGTCATAGAAATGGTCATAGAAATGCCATAGAAATGGTCATAGTCATTCTCTATATCTGTGGTATTCAAACGTTTTCAGCAGGGACCCACCCCAACACAATTTTAACCTTAAAATCTATTCATGTAGATTTTTACATCAACAAATAACCTTCAATTTATTGCATTTTCATCCCTTATCAAAAGTAACTAATAAATACAATGACTCAATAAAATTATATGTTTCAAATGATCTTTCTCAAAAATGTTTGTATATTTTCCCATACAATTAACTGTACTTGTTGTTCCATGACATAGACCTGAATCCAGGTGAAAGCTATGATCCCTTATTGATTTCACTTGTTGAATCCACTTCAATCAGTGTAGATGACAATCTAGACATGGATTGTGTATGTGTGCATACATGCATACATAGAGACATGTTATAGTGGCTCAACATGAAGGATTGTCACACAATCAGGCAGCTGCAATGTTCTCCTCAGTCAAACATACAAGAGAGCATGATAAAACCCTACACTACAGTACATGACCATGGACGGGCTAACAAAACGTCTTCATTTAGCCAGCTGATGCCTTTACAATGATGGATACAGTACAAGCTGGAACACCAGTGAGACACCCAAAAGGAGGAGGAGGAGGAGGAGGAGGAGGAGGAGGAGGAGGAGGAGGAGGAGAAGAACCGAGGAGAGAAATTCCAGATGTCAACAGTAAAGTTTGTCCAGCTCCGGTCTGTGGCCACAGGAGCTTTGTGTACCTGGTCCTGCTAAAGCCATTACTTGTCTCCTGTACACTGCGGAGGGAACCACACAACAAAGCCAGAGAATTCTCGGAAGCCTTTCAATCAGGCCCTCCGCTGCCTCTCACTGGAGCTCCGTGCCAGGATTCCCCCACCCCCCGCAGCCCTGTGAACCACTGCTAATTTGACAGGGAGAGGTGCGTGTTTGTGTATGTATGTGTGTGTCTCAGAGTAGAAGTGGGAAACCTGGACTGAGGGCATTGGCGGGATCTCTAGATCTGCGGCTGTATGGGTCTCGGGGGTATTGTTTTGTGTTGTTGTAACGTGTGGGAATCTTACTGGAGTCTAAATACAGTACAGTGTTTTCGATCAGTTCTTTTTTAAAGGCACCACTCTTGCCGGATGTACTGCATGGTACTGTAGTTGATGAGTCTCAGCGTGTTCCTTCTAGATCTTCCCATGGTCTTGCTTCCAGTCTCACCACAGACTCCACCCATCATGTTGGGAGAGCCGTGCTCATCATAATCACTTGTAAGTGAAATGAGCCAGATCCCTGCAGCGGAGTAGACTGTAACGCTAATCTATCTAGTCGAACAGTGATCGAACAGTGACCCCTGTGGATTACAGACCTTTTTGGATATGGACCTATCTTTCAGACTAATAGCTTAATAGCAAATACATACAGACCACTGTTCTTTGTACTGTGATAATGCTTAATTTATATATATTTCAATGTAGTATTCTTTACAGTACATGATAATGACTGAAAACATACAATATATACCACGACACAAGGCCATCAGAATTACTGTAACATATTCAGATATTAGACAAGACTGCCCTCTGGTGGAAAACTGAAATATACACGTATTAAACGTCACAAACTAAGTTTGTGATGAAATGTGAACTGAAACTGTAAAAAGTAAAAGAAATAACAATACTAATTGATTGCTACTGTAAATAGTAAAACTAGTCAACATTGAATGAAGACAAATTAACTTCATTTAATGAGGGAAAAAGTGATGAGAAATGTGTGAGCTGAAGGTATGTGTACGCCTGTGTGTTTGTGTGTGAGCTGAAGGTATGTGTACGCCTGTGTGTTTGTGTGTGAGCTGAAGGTATGTGACGGCCTGTGTGTTTGTGTGTGAGCTGAAGGTATGTGTACGCCTGTGTGTTTGTGTGTGAGCTGAAGGTATGTGTACGCCTGTGTGTTTGTGTGTGAGCTGAAGGTATGTGTACGCCTGTGTGTTTGTGTGTGAGCTGAAGGTATGTGTACACCTGTGTGTTTGTGTGTGAGCTGAAAATATGTGTACGCCTGTGTGTTTGTGTGTGAGCTGAAGATATGTGTACGACTGTGTGTTTGTGTGTGAGCTGAAGATATGTGTACGCCTGTGTGTTTGTGTGTGAGATGAAGGTATGTGTACGCCTGTGTGTTTGTGTGTGAGCTGAAGGTATGTGTACGCCTGTGTGTTTGTGTGTGAGCTGAAGGTATGTGTACGCCTGTGTGTTTGTGTGTGAGCTGAAGGTATGTGTACGCCTGTGTGTTTGTGTGTGAGCTGAAGGTATGTGTACGCCTGTGTGTTTGTGTGTGAGCTGAAGGTATGTGTACACCTGTGTGTTTGTGTGTGAGCTGAAAATATGTGTACGCCTGTGTGTTTGTGTGTGAGCTGAAGGTATGTGTACGCCTGTGTGTTTGTGTGTGAGCTGAAGATATGTGTACGCCTGTGTGTTTGTGTGTGAGATGAAGGTATGTGTACGCCTGTGTGTTTGTGTGTGAGCTGAAGGTATGTGTACGCCTGTGTGTTTGTGCGTGAGCTGAAGTCATCAGCTGAAAAGCTGGTCAGGTTCACACCATGAAATCATCTTTGGACATGCAGCAGAAAATACCTTTCCTTTGGTTTGATGGCCACAACATCTTCTGGAAATTATAAGGAGAAGATTAATCTCACACAATCGCCTAAATTAGTTAAACTGTCTAGTTATAATGAAACATTATTAAATACCTTATGTAACTAAGTGAAATGATAACCTGTTAAAGTGATCTGTGCTAATGTAACTCACCTGACTGGAGGTCAACTGGTTCATCTGTAACCTTAAGGTTGACTGGGTTAGTGGTCAGAGCCAGGGCTGTTGTGATGTTGTCCACCTTAACTGGGCCAGCAGCCAGGGCTGTTGTGATGTTGTCCACCTTAACTGGGCCAGCAGCCAGGGCTGTCGTGATGTTGTCCACCTTAACTGGGCCAGCAGCCAGGGCTGTCGTGATGTTGTTCACCTTAACTGGGCCAGCAGCCAGGGCTGTCGTGATGTTGTTCACCTTAACTGGGCCAGCAGCCAGGGCTGTTGTGATGTTGTCCACCTTAACTGGGCCAGCAGCCAGGGCTGTTGTGATGCTGTCCACCTTAACTGAGCCAGCAGCCAGGGCTGCCGTGATGTTGTCCACCTTAACTGGGCCAGCAGCCAGGGCTGTTGGGATGTTGTCCACCTTAACTGGGCCAGCAGCCAGGGCTGCCGTGATGTTGTCCACCTTAACTGGGCCAGCAGCCAGGACTGTTGGGATGTTGTCCACCTTAACTGGGCCAGCAGCCAGGGTTGTCATGGATAGCAGTCAAGGGCTTCTTGATGTCTGGCAGTGACGGGTTGAAGCCACTCCAACACGTTGACAGGCTTAAGGACACATTTGTCGGAGATTGCCAGGTTCATGTCCACAGCCTGAAAGCAAAAATATTAAATATTTAAGATATTTATTATTTAACATAACATTTGCAACATTGCAGATGTACTTTTTTATCGACAACAATACATTTTTGGATCAGTGATAAACACTTGAAATCATTATTTACTCCATTGCTCCCTGAATCTTCATCCTTGTCGAAGTCTGCTGCTGAGTGGAACATCTTGGGGTACATCTTCTTTGCAAACCAGTACTGCTTACTGTCAGAGTCTGTGCACTTCTCTAGCTCCTCATTAATGACGCTGCTCAGAAACAGTGTGGAGATACGATGCTTACTGTCAGAGTCTGTGCACTTCTCTAGCTCCTCATTAATGACGCTGCTCAGAAACAGTGTGGAGATACGATGCTTACTGTCAGAGTCTGTGCACTTCTCTAGCTCCTCATTAATGACGCTGCTCAGAAACAGCGTGGAGATACGATGCTTACTGTCAGAGTCTGTGCACTTCTCTAGCTCCTCATTAATGACGCTGCTCAGAAACAGCGTGGAGATACGATGCTTACTGTCAGAGTCTGTGCACTTCTCTAGCTCCTCATTAATGACGCTGCTCAGAAACAGTGTGGAGATACGATGCTTACTGTCAGAGTCTGTGCACTTCTCTAGCTCCTCATTAATGACGCTGCTCAGAAACAGTGTGGAGATACGATGCTTACTGTCAGAGTCTGTGCACTTCTCTAGCTCCTCATTAATGACGCTGCTCAGAAACAGTGTGGAGATACGATGCTTACTGTCAGAGTCTGTGCACTTCTCTAGCTCCTCATTAATGACGCTGCTCAGAAACAGTGTGGAGATACGATGCTTACTGTCAGAGTCTGTGCACTTCTCTAGCTCCTCATTAATGACGATGCTCAGAAACAGTGTGGAGATACGATCGCCGATGGTGAGGCACTCTGACACAAGGCCCTCTGATGCAGGACAGAGCCTCTCCAAGAATAGCAGGACCATTTGTTTCAGGATGACTTTCATGCCAAAGCCCTTGCATGACATTACCGTCAAAGCTTGGCGACGGGGTGCTGGGGAAAAGCCTGGTGGTGGGGTGCAGTGTGCTGGGGAAAAGCATGTTGGTGAGGTGCAGTGTGCTGGGGAAAAGCCTGGTGGTGAGGTGCAGTGTGCTGGGGAAAAGCCTGGTGGTGAGGTGCAGTGTGCTGGGGAAAAGCCTGGTGGTGGGGGACAAAGTGAAGATCAGTCTTACAGAAAAACATTAAGCAGCACTCCAGCCTCCTTTTCACCTCCTTTATAACCTGATCTACTTAACAAAAGGCACATGTCAATAGGTGGTCCAGGTATGTCATGGCGGAGGGGCTTTCCTCTTCTGTTCTTCAAGCATCACAGATCACCATCAGACCTTTATTATTATTTACCTTTATTTAACCAGGCAAGTCAGTTAAGAACAAATTCTTATCTTCAATGACAGCCAAGGAACAGTGGGTTAACTGCCTTGTTCAGGGGCAGAACTACAGATTTTTACCTTGTCAGCTCAGGGATTTGATCCAGCAACCTTTCGGTTATGGGCCCAACACTCTGACGACTGGGCTACCTGCCGCCCCAGTCCTACTACTTGAAGTTGGCAGTTGTCTCTAGGAAATGACATTTTGCTCAAAAATGTTTGTTCTATTCCATATTAGACTGGAAACGCTTCATTGACGACATATTCGTTCTATTCCATATTAGACTGGAAACACTTCATTGACGACAAATCTGTTTTATTCCATATTAGACTGGAAACGCTTCATTGATGACGTATTCGTTCTAATCCATATTAGACTGGAAACACTTCATTGACGACAAATCTGTTTTATTCCATATCAGACTGGAAACGCTTCATTAATGACATATATGTTTTATTCCATATTAGACTGGAAACACTTCATTGATTACATATATGTTCTATTCCAGATTAGACTGGAAACACTTCATTGATTACATATATGTTCTATTCCAGATTAGACTGGAAACACTTCATTGATGACATATATGTTCTATTCCAGATTAGACTGGAAACACTTCATTGATGACATATATGTTCTATTCCAGGGCACAGCAGAGGAACTTCATTGATTCCACTCCTTCATCAATACAAGCAGTGAACACTTGAACTTCACCCTCACCTTTGATGCACATGAATGAAGTTTTCTTGACATTTTGATTAAGAGGGAGTGTGAGGGCTTGGTTGTGGTAAGGCCTCTTACCCCCACCTAGGGGAGGAGAGAGGCACACAACCAAGTCCTCACACACTATTAGGGAGATTATCATCCCCAATCAGAGACAGCTGTATAGCGTTGTCTCTGATTGGGGATAGTATTTAATCCCCACACAAATCCACCTGTGTGTGGATCATTGTTCGTGTCTGCCTTGTGTTTTCAGCACGTAAGTTACTTTGCTTAGTTAGTATTTAGTTTTCAGTTTTCAAGTCATCTCCTTTTTGTATTTTGTGCTTCGAGAGAACATCTCCAAAATATAAAGGAATGACGCTCCATCAGCGCTCCGTTTATCGTCCCATTACTCCGCATCGTGACAGGGAGGTGTTTTAATACGGATCTATACAAGAAGCCGACGGACAGGAATTCCCTGTTATGCGAGGAAAGCTTAGATAGATAGATAGATAGATAGATAGATAGATAGATACTTTATTGATCCCAGAGGGGGACATTTCTTCCACCCTACCCCTAGCCAATACAGTCGCATTCGCAGGATTGTAGTACGCCTGTGTGTTTGTGTGTGAGCTAGGTAGTAAAGAGTGACTTTGACAAAACAAGCCGACTGTCTGAATGAGCGTTTCAGACAGCGGGGTTACCCTGAGGAATGGCTGAATGACGGAAGGGAACCCAGGACCAGGCCCAAACCTCACAGCCCTCCTGACCAACGCGTTCAGCGCTTCCTTCAATACTCACCACTTGGTAAACTGTTCGAACACATCACAACTGGATCAGTGTGGATCAGTGATCCACCCCTCAGGGTAGTCTTCAGATGCGGACGGTAACTAAAGATGTGGCGGATGTACCCAGTGTAACTTCACAAACAAATGCACAATGTTCAATCCCATATTACGGGCAAGGCCTAAGATTAAGTGCATGTTCCAGAACATGTTTTGATGATCAAGTGTATTTGTAGTCTATTCTATGTTGGAATAACAAAACGAGCTTTGAAAACAAGGATAACACAGGAGTATCAGGACCGTTGACCAGAGAAACCCTGTGGCCGCACATTTCATGGTGGCTCGTCACAACATCAGCTCTTTGAGATACAGTGGCATCGAACATGTCAAGACTCTTAGGAGGGCGGAGATACTGATCATCTATCATTGAGAAGAGAATTGTATTGGATTCACCGTTTGTGTACCAAGTCTCCTAGAGGTCTGAACCAAGAGTTTGATATCAGACCGTTTCTTACATGAAATGTTACTTTGCCTTCCACCCACTTGCCCATTTTGTAAATCTATATTATTTTCTGGAACCATTACATGAATCCATCTCATTGTTCTTACATTATTAGAGATACACTAATGTTTTTTGCACCAATCACGCGTCACGTCAGCAAAGGTCATGTGAGGTGACATGTGTATATTCTGGGATGTGAGCACTCAGTTTGTTTCACCTGATGAAGATCCGTTTGGGATGGAAACGTTGCCCTCTTGTTCAATACCAGATTGGGTATTTAGCCAGGACACTGGGGTTACCACCCCTACTTATACCATGGGATCTTAGTGACCACAGAGAGTCAGGAAACCCGTTTCCCATTCCATCTGAAAGACACGCCCTACACAGGGCAGTCAAAAAGAATTGTCTGTAAGGTGATATACAGTGCATTGGGAAAGTATTTAGACCCCTTGACTTTTTCCACATTTTAGTTACGTTACAGCCTTATTGTAACACACAATACCCCATAATGACAAGTGAAAAGATTTTTTTAGAAATGTTTGCAAATGTATTAAAAATAAATAACAGTAATACCTTCTTTACATACAGCGGGTGAAATAAGTAAGAAATAAGTATTGAACACAAAACCAAAACAAATAAGTTCAGAAATTAAGTTGAAATAAGTTAGGAACCCCCAAGACCCTTTTTAGAGCTGGCCGCCAGGCCAGACTGGAGAGAAGGTTCACCTTCCAATTTGAATCCGATCGAACATCTCTGGAGAGACCTGAAAATAGCTGTGATGCAACGCTCCCCATCCAACCTGACAGAGCTTGAGAGGATCTGCAGAGAAGAATGTGAGAAACTCCCCAAATACAGGTGAGCCAAGCTTGTAGCATCATACCCAAGAAGACTCAAGGCTGTAATGGCTGCCAAAGGTGCTTCAACAAATACTTATGTTTTTCTTGTTTTTGCTTTGTCATTATGGGGTATTGTGTGTAGATTGATGAGGGTAAAAACTTATATAATCAATTTTAGAATAAGGCTGTAACCTATCAAAATGTGGAAAAAGTCCAAATGTTTTATTTAACCAGGCAAGTCAGTTAAGAACAAATTCTTACTTACAATGACGGCCTACACCGGCCAAACTCTGACGACGCTGGGCCAATTGTGCACCACCCTATGACTGCTTATTGTGATACAGCCTGGATTCTAACCAGGTTGTCTGTAGTGACGCCTCTAGCACTGAGATGCAGTGTCTTAGACCACTGAACCACTTGGGAGGCCAATGGGTCTGAATACTTTCTGAATGCACTTATTGAGTCATGAAAGAGGAAGACATTAAAAATCTGGGACTTGAAAAATATCCATTATTTACTTTTTCCACCACTTTTTTAGAAAAATGTCCATAACGTAAGCTCTTTATGATAAAAACGAATAAATACAGGTGCCTTGGAGCCCTTGGAGCCCTTAGAGCCCTTGGAGCCCTTATAGCCTTGGAGCCTTTGAGAGAGTTATTGCTGTTTCTGTCTTGCTCTATGTCAACATGGAGACCTAAAATTACAAACTTACCACATTTGATTGATTAATAGCAAGCAGTTGACTGACTTTGGGTGTCAGAGAGAAATATATCAGTTTATTCATCCAGAGCTAAGCTCTAACAATGTTGTTAGTTACACATAGGATATAGTGTATTTGTCATTGTAGGGAACTATCACTTTAGCAAATATGTGATGAACATGAATTCATATATTTGATGATGTGATTATAATGAAGGGTATTATTTTTATTTAATCATTAAATGTCTGTACTTTTCTATTGAAATGTAAATAATTGTAACATTCTGTGCCATGTAGAACCCTGGTTGACATTTCAGAGCCATAAGCAGTAGCTTTCACTTCAACCATGCAGAGACGAGCAGCATGAAGATCTCCTCATTTATTTAGCTGGAAAGGGGAAAAATGTGTGCTTTACAATGGTATTCATATTACAGTTGTCCTGGAAGTGTTTCTTTTTCTGGGCACTAAAATAAGGTCAAGTGTACGGAACAGTGCAATGTACAAAAGTTTTTTAGCTATCGTTACCTACCAAAGTTCTCCGGTGAGTGTCTAACTTATTAATAAACTTCCTAAGAAAATGTAACATTTTATTAGCTAAATTATGTCTAGTTAGCAATGTCATGTTTTATGGGATAGAGTGAAACAAATCAAAATAAAATCAAATTTTGCATGAGAGCATCAACGTAACAAAATGCAGAAAAATGTAAAATGTGACCCCTTGAATGCACTGACCCCCTAGGCTATATATACTGTATATATCTGAAACAGAGAGTGCATGCACTGATTTAAAGCAACTATATTAGAGTTATATGCTGTTTTAAAACGCTGCAATTTAAAACAATATATGTTTCCAATTTTAAAATATAGTGACCCCCGAAAACCAGATGGAGATGTGTAAATTAGACATGAATTCAGTCCTTAAATTATAGGCTACGCTGCATTTAAATGTAGGCCTATTTCAGAAAGAAAGTGACCATGATGAGATGATAGGTTTACATGCATTGTGAACTGCTCTCCACACTGAGCTGGGCTGTCTGTCCCCACCATGAGCATTCACCATTGATGGAAGGCCGTAGAGAAGCCTGATTTAGACATCGCATATGCAGTAATTTAACAGTTCAAATCTCATCACGGACAACTTTAGTATTTTAGGTCATTAGCAATTTTTCAAATACTTACACATTTGCAACTACTTAGCATGTTAGCTAACCCTTCCCATAACCCTAACCTTAACCCTAACCCTAACTCCTATCTAGCTAACGTTAGCTGCTTAACTAGAATTCTTAACACATCATACGTTTTTTCAAATTCGTAACATATAATACGAATTGTAATTCGTAACATATCATTTGAAAGGTAATGCTTACAGGATGAAGAACAATTTATACAACTGCATACTAAGGCTCTGGTCTGTCCAATAAGTTTGTGTAAACGGTAGACATATTCTCTGCTATCCACATTGTATTAGTTATTATTTGGGGTGTAGGTTGAGGGTCACTTTTTGTGTTTGTTTTTCAAGCATTTAATGGAGGGTTTAGGTCAAATATATATCCATTTTCATTTCAGAGAGGTCAGATTTTCTCTACGTAACCCTTATTAAAAATGACATTCACTCCCTAAAACATTCACATTTACTCCACTGTAACATTATTTAACTTGACCTTCCCATTGTAGTTGCTCTTGTCCCAGCAGCCTCTACAGTCTGCAGATATTCAGCACTCAGAATGAACGTCTTGAGAACATAACAAACATACCAGTACTAGAATTTCTACAAGGACATAATTTAACTATTAAAATTAGATAGGTCATAGGATGTACCTGTGAAGATGTAGAAAAGACACTCGGGATTGTATTGCTAAGATCTTTTAACAATAACTAAAAGTAAAGATGAGTAATCCTAGCTAAGGGTCGGCGCAAACTAATGTTTTGATCTAACATTCTGGAGAAATCAAACAGTCTCCATCGACATTGAATGTGAACACACTGTGTTGCGTCTACTGTAGGCTACAGGTTGATAGGGGTCACTGTGTGTGCGTATTGTTGCGTCTACTGTAGGCTACAGGTCGATAGGGGTCACTGTGTTACGTATTGTTGCATCTACTGTAGGCTACAGGTCGATAGGGGTCACTGTGTTGCGTATTGTTGCGTCTACTGTAGGCTACAGGTCGATAGGGGTCACTGTGTTGCGTATTGTTGCGTCTACTGTAGGCTACAGGTCGATAGGGGTCACTGTGTTGCGTATTGTTGCGTCTACTGTAGGCTACAGGTCGATAGGGGTCACTGTGTGTGCGTATTGTTGCGTCTACTGTAGGCTACAGGTCGATAGGGGTCACTGTGTGTGCGTATTGTTGCGTCTACTGTAGGCTACAGGTCGATAGGGGTCACTGTGTTGCGTATTGTTGCGTCTACTGTAGGCTACAGGTCGATAGGGGTCACTGTGTTACGTATTGTTGCGTCTACTGTAGGCTACAGGTCGATAGGGGTCACTGTGTTGCGTATTGTTGACATTCTCATTGATCACACGTAACATAATTATCAAATATCAAATAACTGAGCGAAAACATAAACAGTCCTGATTGTCAGCAAAATTATGTTTGATTTGATTGACTCCTGCGTAATTAAAGATACATATATACATACATATACATATATACCAACACATCAATGACAATGGTTAGCTTATAAATACAGTTTATTCACACTTGCAAAAAGCATACGTCTATCATCTATTTGGAAATTACAATAATGTATATGATTGTTACAGTAATTTAATACACTGATGTACCGAACCACAACAATGTTTTGTGAAATAGGTCTACATGTGTTTCAGGAAAATGTTGCCAATATTTGAGCAGTTTTCCGACTATGGCTCAAAATCAGTGTATTGGAGTCAAGTGACATGAGGGAGATGTTCAACCATTATCCCCTTCAAAGTATAAACATATCCAAATAATTTCTATAGAGAACTGGGACCATTTATCAGCTGAGCTGCTTCAGCTCTTCTTGCCAGGTGATGACAGAGATGACCATAGAGAACTGATATAGGCTACATAGCTGTAGAGAACAGTTTTTAGCATACACCAGAGAGCCTAGGAGTTCTTGTGGAGGCCAAAGCAGCGTATGTTATAAAGCCTTGCCAGAAGGTTGCTTTGTGACCATTTTATACTTCACAAGGAGAGAAGAAGAACTGGCCAGACATCAACATCAGTGCATTGTAAACCTGAAACCCCCCTCAGTGCAAGCCAGGCACAGTGTGTGGTGTGTGTGTGTGTGTGTTTGGAGAGAGAGCAACGGAGGCCATGCATAGTCTGGGAACAACAGCAGCATAAACTTGTTGGAGACATCAGTCTGAAAAAGCAGAAATAGTTATCTTGACTTCTGATATAGTTGTATTACTACAAGGCCATATTGGTAAATTGTTGGCGGAGGAGCCATCCCCAAATGTGTTTACTTTTCCTACAGTATGTGATTTTAAGATCCAGACAGGTCACCTTCTATATGCTGGAAACCATCGTATAAGTCAACTGGAATTGCAGTGGACTACTAGAGAACTAGGCTTCATTTAGCAAAGTAAACAAGCTCAGTCAGGTACAGTAACATTCAGTCCAAATGAAGATACCAAGTATGTTCATTTTACTGATAATATCTATCACCTGTTATCAATATTACAGTGTTTACCCTGTTTCTATCCCGCTGGCACACAGTTAACAGCAATATACTGCACCTTATGTGTCACATAGTTTCTATTCAATTTGACTATTATTAACATCACAACTGTGGTGGTCTTTGAAAATAAGGGACATTGACCCTCTCTTTTGTCACATAAACCATCTACAGTGTTTGCCATTGAGAGTGGTCATAGTTACTTCTGTAAACGGCCTCACCGTGAGAGGAACATGGTCACGGGAGGCTTGGAGTAAACTATTGTTTTGTTTTTCCCCATGTGAGGCAGTTGACCTGTTTCCACCAGCACATCTGTCCCCAATTCACAGCCAACCATCCACAACCGCCTGACCCGCTCAGTATTCACAGACAATGAGTGGTTTTCCTGCATTACACCATCCTATTACAGTATATTTATTTATATAGTATAAAATCAGCCCGCCCTCAAGAAGGACACATTGGGAAACATTGATTGAGGTTGATTAGCAAACTGTCTTACCTCAAAATGTGGTGTCTTGGTTGGCCTGAATAACAAGACCAAGATCCCTGTCGTTTATAGGAGAGTATCTTACCTGATGGTCGATGGAGATCAGTTCTGTTTTTCCTGTAGTTTATATATCATATTGTATAACAGCTGATGAAATTAACGCCTTAAAAGTGTAAAAATAAAATAAAAATGGATCAGTGTTATTTCCTGTTAAAATCTACACAGGACCTTCTAATTAGCAGATTTGCATCTGTGGGAGTTTCGACTTTCCATGGTGACAATAACAAAGACAGGTCCAAATCTCTCTGCCATTAACAGTACATGTTCAGTTCTGCCCTCCCCACTCAGGCCAGTCTGACGGTCCTATCAGAGTTCTGAACCTATTTCTACCCATTTTAATGGAATGCTATTTTATACTAAGGTAATTAATTGTTCAATGATTTGATATTAATATAATTAAATGGCTGAATAGGTCTTTGGAGGGTAGGAGCGAATCCCCGAACTGACAAGGTAAAAATCAGTCGTTCTGCCCCTGAGCAAGGCAGTTAACCCACTGTTCCCCGGGCGCTGCTGACAATTAAGGCAGTCCCCCGCACCTCTCTGATTCAGAGGGGTTAAATGAGGAAGACACATTTCAGTTGAATGCATTCAGATGTACAACTGACTAATATCTCCCTTTACCTTCCCTTTCCCCTGGACATGGTGGTGATGCATTTTCAGTGTCAACCACAGGTGGGCGCTATACGACTACCGTGGTTCCTTTTTGTAGATCGAGAAACTTGAGCTGGAATGGATTTACTTGGATGAATTGATTTAATATTCCATCACAAAACATAGACAATTCTCTCAGGTAGAATCTAATGTTTTTACAGTTGTGTATGTTTATATTGTAATATTTGTTGTGCCTTTTCATTGAGTAAACGACGTTCAATTACTTCAGTATTGTTAGAACAGATCTGCATTTCAGGTGCTTACTCTGTGACCAGTCATAATTCATAAGATATGTTCATAGTGCATATTGTTCTAGTCCTTCTGTGCCATTATTCCACTCCGAGCTGCATACAGTAGTTGACAGGGTATTGTATTCTGCATAGAGCAAAAGTGTATTTGATCTGC
>CM042387.1:1582375-1622375 GCA_023634145.1 Thymallus thymallus | reverse complement strand
AAGTGTGTGGTTATTCTGTCAGGGCTGAGCAGCACGAGGCACTATGCCAGTGGAAACTCTCCCTCTCTCTCTCTCTTTGTAACACACACACACACGCGTGTGCTCTCTCTTACCCACGCACACACACATGCCTGAGACGGTTTTTGCCTGGGTTTGTCCACAGAAATGATTTATTAAATAAACAGAATGATTTGCCTCATAAACTAGCCTAAATATTAGTTAAATCAGTGTGGCTCCCCTTCAAAGCTAACAATTTTCAACAATAGACCCAATAACTTGACCAGACATTGCTGTATTATTGTCTAGAAGCAATTCATTATACAAAGACAAAAAAAACACTGTTGACTTTTCACCATTTCAACATTCGCCCAAACTGAAAACAAACTTCATGATATCATCAGAATCTACTGTGGTAACGTTATAACTTTACCATTGCAACCTGTGTAAACACTCCAGAATTATTATGCCTGTGTTTATAAAACATCATTATGTGTGAGACATAATGATTTTCTGTGTTTCTCCAGAATCAGTGGCCACAAGGGAACGGTGAACAGACACACACTATGAAAAAGAGTTTCCTAGAACTGGACTAAAGTCACTGAAAGCATCTCTGGAATGACAATATATGTCTACATATTTCACATCCCTGTAAATGGTACAGTATGTTCAATACATTCCACGGTAATGGAATTATGGTGAGATTTCTCACTTTAAAATGTATGCCAAACAAAATCCATTGATTTCAAAGTTTAACCAGTGGTGTAAAGTACTTCAGTACAAATACTTTAAAGTACTACTTAAGTAGTTTTTTGTGGTATCTGTACTTTACTTTACTATTTATATTTATGACAACTTTTATTTTTACTTCACTACGTTCCTAAAGAAAATACTGTACTTTTTACTCCATACATTTTCCCTGAAACCCAAAATACTGTACTTTTTATGGTTACATTTGGATTTCTCAGGCAGGACAGTAACATGGTCCAATTCACACACCTGTCAATATAACGTGTTGTCGTCCCCACCGCCTCTGATCTGGCAGAGTCACTAAAAACAAATACGGTGTTTGTAAATTATGTCTGAGTGTTGAAATGTGTCCCTGGCTGTCCGTAAAGAAATACAAACAACAAGAAATGGTGGCGTCCGCTTTATAAGAAATGTAGAACATTTACTTGGACTTTATTCAGTTTTCCACCATTGTACTTAAGACTTTTACTCAAGTAGTATTTTACTGGGTGACTTTCACTTTTACTAGAATCATTTTCTATTACGGTATCTTTACTTTTACTGAAATATGACAGTTGAGTGATTTTTCCACCACTGAGTTGAACAAACCATACAACTCTATGCACAATGACTACTTTCAACAATTTATACTGAAATATAATTAAAAACATTTACTGGAAAAACTGTGCAGATGCAAAGTTTGGTAACAGAATTACTGTAAAATCTCCCTCCGTTTTACTGTCTATCTGCACAGTTCTTCCTGTAAGTTGGTTATTATAACATTTGAAAGTAATCCTTGTTCATAGAGTTCTGTAGTTTGTTCAACTTTGATATTAATGATTTTTGTTTGGTATGTCTTTAACACAGTTACCATGGAATTGGCCAGTGTTAAAGTAACTGTCCAGTGAAAACCTAACTTTTAAAAGTTAATATTCTGTTAACTCATACCCAAATAATGTTGTTGACTCATCCTGTACTCGTATCTGTGGCCAAAAGCCAAAATTGGAGAATAAACACTTAAAACACGTGCCTCAAACAAAATCAAAAATGCTTGCTATTTCCTCATAGAGGATGATGTCATCCTCCTGAGGAGGAGGAGCTGGCCAATCAGTGGTCTACTCACATCAATATATTTACGCCCACACCATTCTGTTGTTGGGGTACACCCACACACCAATCCAACACAACACAGAAAATCTACTTTTTAACATACTTAATTACAATCTTTTGGAAGAAAAACTATTTCACTCATATTGTAATTAATTATAGGTCATAGTTCATAGATATCTAGAACACAGTACAGAGCAGCATTGCATGGAACCCCATTCTATCCCCCTTTATGTCTCCCGAGCCCTAACCTGGTCTCAGAGCATTTAGTATTATTATGTACGTAAATCTGAGACACTCCATTTAGTGTGATATATCACACTTCGTATGGTATGTATTAATTTGTGGATGTCCATCACCCAGTTCGTTACAAATTTCCCATTAGTCCGAATTTGCAAAACATGTAACATGTAACAAATTCTAGCTAGGTGGCTAACTTTAGCTAGCTGGTTAATGTTAGCTAGGCTAGGAGTTAGGGGTTAGGGTTAAGGGTTAGGGTTAAGGTTAGGGTTAAGTGTTGGAGTAGGTTAAAGGCTTAAGGTTAGGGTTAGGAGAAGGGTTTTTATTGTTAGGATTAGGAGAAGGGTTAGCTAAAAGGCTTAAGGTTGGGGTTAGGAGAAGGGTTTTTATTGTTAGGATTAGGAGAAGGGTTAGCTAAAAGGCTTAAGGTTGGGGTTAAGGGGTTAAAAAGTATTAACTACAATGCTGAAGTTGTCCTTGATGAGATTCAAACTCACAGCCTTTGGGTTGCTAGACATTCACCCGGACCACCACTCTACTTTAGTTCTGGCCTTCAGTAACCATCTGTCTTATGTAACCATACCAAACGTAACATATTATACTAAGTTCAGTGTCCCAGATTTACATGTACTATGTTACGTCTAGTCTATGAAACCAGGCTGTACTGGGTCAGACACAAGGCTGCATGAGGCATGAGGCTGGCTTGGCCCATGTGTGTTTATGTAGTCTGCGTGTGCTCTGCGTGTGGAGGTGCATTCACAGCAGGCCTATGGGGGATTTGCCCATTGAGCCAAATCGTGGCACACTTATCTCTTCCAGCTCTTTATCTCCACAAGACCTAATTGCTGACTTCCAATCACACTGTTTATCCTCTGATAGAGGGAAGACTTTTTTTGTTCCACATCCAGTTTGTTCACTCAGACTTCCCTTCCTAACCTCCACCCAACCTCTGCCCTCTCTGGCCTACCTAGACCTGAAAGGCAATGAAACCATTATTGTTGACTTCTTTAGAATAGATGGTTTCAATAAGAGGCGGAACTACTTCTGTAGATCAAAAGGATGCCAGTGTTTGTGAGAAAAAAAGATGTATCTCTGATGGTATGCGTGTGTTTACTCCCCAGAATAGCTGGGCTCTTTTGTTGTTTATAGGCTTCCACTGAAATAGATTCTCTCTCCTTCTTGTTATCTGTGTATTGATTTGACTCATTATTTCTTCATGGTGCCCTTGATAAAGAAGAGTCTCCATATACAGGTGACTGCCAAAATAAACACTTGAGTAAATGAGGGATACAAAGTATTTTGAATGGTTCTGAGTTTTTTAAGCAATTAACATCCCATCATGCTTAGGGTCATATATAAAAATGCAGAGTTGCCCATTATTTTGGCTACCATGACTAGAAGAACAGATCTCAGTGATTTTGAAAGAGGGGTCTCAAAGGAGCATAGGGGGTTTAAAGTGTGTGTGTGTGTGTGTGTGTGCGTGTGTGTGTGCGTGTGTGTGCGTGTGTGTGTGTGTGTGGGTCTCAGTCACTTGATTTAAACTCATTTGAACACTTATGGGAGATTCTGGAGCAGCGCCTGAGACAGCGTTTTTCACCATAATCAACAAAACACCAAATTGTGGAATTTCTAGCAGACAAATGGTGTCACAACCCTACAATAGAGGTCCAGACACTTGTAGAATCTATGCTGAGGTGCGTTGAAGCCGTTCTGGCTCGTGGCCCAACGCCCTATTAACACACTTTATATTGGCGTTTCTTTTATTTTGGCAGTTACCTGTATACACTCTATGAAAGATCAGGCGTTCCCCTCCTACACATTATCCATTTCCAAGCCAGCAGGCCTTGGCTGTCTGTGGTAAGGAATCCGCCAATGTTGTGTTGTGGTGAACCAACACGCCACCACCTCAAAGCAGTCTAAATCAACGCAAACCATCTTGAACTGATACTCTGTTTGAGGAGGGTTGTTGATGGGGAAGGGGAATACCATAACCCAGCGGATTAATTACGTTCTCATGGATCTGGTCTTCATAACCTGGACTTGGCTTTGTTGGTAGACCACAGCAACATCTGACATTATCTTGAATGTAACTCGAACACCTTAAAAAATGCCCGAATGCTAAAAAATTTAACATATTTCAGATATTGTAGGGTAAAATGTGTTTTTAGCATTCACAGCTGGTTAGCAAACACAATGGAATAGCGTTTTTTTGCATAATTTGGAGGATGAGAGAAGGTGGCGGCGATGAGAGTTTGGCCCCATCCCGTGGAACAGTTGAGCTCACTGCGTTCTCACTGCTGAGCAGGATTGGGCTAACTAGCTCTAATGAAGCAGGCTCTCGTCTGTCAGTGTGTGTGTAGAGAGAGAGAATAATAACGTGAAGTGGGATCAGTGTGACTGCCATTCGAAATTAAAACTGAAGTGATGTGTGACCCAGCACCATGGTTTCAGAGTTACACCCAAAACAAACAAACAAAAGAGCTTGGGTCGTGTGGATGTGTGCGTATGCGTGTGTGACAGAAATCCAGCGGGGATCCTATCATCTTGTTGCGCACACACACACACACACATATGCACATGCACACAACATTTTGATGGATGGATTTCCCCTCTCCAAAACTGAGACAGGGCTTAGAGGAATTCTCTGGTGGCTTTATTCACCAGACTCACATGGAAACCTGCTCACTAAATACCGAACGCTGAACATCATGTTCCAATGGTTCCATACAGCCAATGACATTAGGGTGTCTTGGAAACTCAGGTAAAAAGGTGACTCCAAGGGGTCAGCACTGGGTGTGTTATTGGAATCTGGGCAGCCCCAAAACAATATTGTGGTGGCAAATCTTTAAAATGAACTACGTTACGTTAAATGAACATCAAAGACGTCACCCTTCAGTTGTGCTTTTCTGCTATTGACTTATACAATAGTTTGTACGTTGTGTGTTCACCTCATCACACAGATCTCACCAAAGTTAATGTATCCTAGTGCATTTGGATATTGTTCAAGTATAATGTATATCTTTATTTATGCTCGGGAGAGGCAATAGGACTCTCCATTCACTCCAGATTTTTGTCATCTAAGGTTTTGGGGGGTTAGCTCATATGGAAAGCTGATTCCAGAGGTTGCTTCATCTCACATGGTTTCAATCGCAGTGTCCTGGAGACCTGTGGCTCAACGGCGGACCCTCTCCCTGGGACTCTGTGGCCTAGGGCAGGCCTGGGTACAGGGGTGCAGCAGAGGAGGGGAGAGGAGAGAGGACTGGAGAGAGGAGGGTGGTGCTGAGCTGTAAATGAGTCTTCACACACCTCTGTGCTGGACTTGTCAGCTCCCTCAGTACCTCACCCTCCACCTTCCACATGTTTTTATTAAGTCTTGAAAAATGACATGTTGAATCAGTGGGGAAGTTTCCACTTTCAATTTTCCTCTGACACGCTGGTTCTCACACGAAACCACTGTATTCTCCAGACAGTATTCATTTACATCAATGTCCTTCGTTGCTGAAGCAGCATTTGACAAATGCAACTTTTAATTTGTAGTGAAATATTCAGCATTCAAGACATTGGCAGGAAAAAGGAAATTGGCCTTGTTTGTTTTCATTTTGTCCAGTAGGGAAATAATGAGGTAGGGAATGTTTCGAGTAGCACATACCTTTAACAAAGATCTTTTCTCCTTTCCACAGTTGGTTTCAGCAGTGGGATCTGTGGTGGAGCTGTGTGTTCACATGGATTCCGTGGAGAGAAGAGGAGGGACGAGGTCGTTCTAGGTCAACGACAGGCACTACAGGAGGATGTGCTGGTGGTGGTGCAGTCCAACCTAACCATGTCTGCTGATACGGGCCCATAGACAGATCTCCCAGGAACTACTGTGTAGAATACAACAGAGGGTGTTACTGCTATGGGAGAGGGCACATTGTCCATGTTGCGTGGCCCATGCTACTAGCATGCTGGCTAGCTTTCACACCTTTTTTTTTTTAAATTCTCGCACAGGTCAGGAGTGTTATTTGGGTTATCATGAGCGTATTTGACTGTAGTATAGATTAGTATTATCAAATGTATCAACAATTCCCTCTTGAATCAGCATTGAATCAGCATTGAATCAGCATTGAATCAGCATTGTACAATGGAATTCAATGTCTATTATGGAATCAAGTGGGTTGCATCAATTAAAGTGAAGGATGAGGAAGCATTAGAGAAGAAAAACAACAGTGTTGTGTAATCAGTTATCTGTAGGCATGGAGTCGTGGTATGTACCAGCACTAGACTCCTGATGTACTATGTACTGTTTAAGTATGATGACTGACCGGCTCTGGTCTGGTCTAGTGGCTACAGCACAGTGATAAGATCTCCTCCAGAGCTGCATTCTACAACAAACAAGCGCCCCCATAAATGATTAGGGAGGTTTCCTCAGCCCTGGCTGCAGACATAAACACTGGCCCTCATGGTTGGACTGAGTCTGGGGGAAATGTATACCTACCACCATTAGACCAATTAGGGTTCAATGCCGATGAATCCGCTGGGCTTTCCTTGTTTCAGTTGTTTGCCAGAGTGGAAAAAGAGGGAAAAGTACACTACAATTACAAGAATGGTAAGAAAGGTGGAAGTGTGTGTAACCAACCACTCAGGAGACAGAATTCCTCCTCATCTGAGCAGAAGTCGACCAGCGAGGTAGAGTTCCAAGGCGAGCTCTCAGATTCCAAGAGGCACTGGTGTTGTGTTGGGTACTGCCACTTCTGACAATGATCACCCTAGCTTAGCAGAGATAAGACATCTGGGCCCTCTCCTCACTGGGTCAGGTGTGTGAACTGTATCCAGGTTCACTGCAATAGGATGTCAGAGTGTCTTCGACTCTGTTGGCTGGCTGGGCTTTAATTATATACTGTATGGGTTAGATAAAGCCTCAGGTCCTCAGGCTGTTTGTGTCCTGTTACTTTGACCATGTTTAGCTTCAGATATAGAGTACCTTCCTAGTCTACAACGGCTCATTTTCAAAAACGTATGAAAGAGAGATGCAGATTTCTCACAGCTTTGACAATGTCAATGTTTTAAAGCTTCCCTTATAAATTAATGCGTGTTTAGATCAAGCAGCTACAACAACAAAACACAGGGCAGGTGCAAAATGCCACAACGAAAGTACACAAAAGACAGATACACGGTACATGATACATAGAGCGGCAGTATGAAAAAGTATAGAAATCCAAGATATCTGGAGTGCAAAAAAAAAAATACTTCAGTAGCTAAAAATGCGTATGATATGAGCGAGGGTAATAATAGTTTACTTAATAGACAGACTGGCTAAATGAACAGGTAAGTGAACATTTTGCATGGTTAAATTAGCTGTACAGTTAGGTATACAGTTATATTTACAGATAAGTGAATACTTGCATGGTTACATTAACTGTACAGGTAAATGACAAGAAGAGATACTTTAATAGCTAAATGTGTGTATGATATCATTGGGGTAATAATAGTAATTCCCTTAAAATACAGTCCTTAGTGCGCAGGGTTTAATTACAGATAACTGCACGTATTGCACATTCGATATACTAAAAGCAATGAGAAAAGGTGCAACTAGCAGGATACTAATATGCACTCCTGAGTGAATGCCTACGTCCAATAATTACTTACAATATTGCACGTGATATGATGTTTTTACTCCAGCAGAGCATCGAAAATTGTAGGGCCTTTACTTATAAGCAATCGCCAGATGAGTCCAACTTTAGCCACGTGTGTAAATTGGGGGGTTTTGTGCTGAATTATCTTTATTTGGCAAAAAATGTGGGCTTTGAAGAACGAAAATAGGCCAGTGTGGGGGCCTCAAGGAAAAAAATAGTCCGGTGTTAGAAATGCCCAGGTCATTTTCTGGTACCTGTTAGACTACAGACTGCAGCAGTTCATCCTGGAAGGAGCCTGACTACTGCAGCCGAGTCCCAACTGCATCCATTAGAAGCACAGACACAATGGAAATAATTACTGGGGGAAGGAGCACAGGAATTTCAGGGATCATTTGATCTAATACCATCCAGTAACTGAGCTGTAATTCCTGTTAGTCACTGTTAGTCACTGTTAGTCACTGTTAGTCACTGTTAGTCACAGTTCCATGTTGTGTACTACTGTGGGTGGAACAGGTTATACCGGTAGGCCTATTTTGTCAAAGAATAATACAGAATTATTATAAAATAATGGTAACATTATTTGGATAGTCCATCTGTATTTGCTCTACAGACTCAGTAACATTTCAACCCTAACCCTAACCCTAACCTTTATGCAAACCCTTATTCTAACCCTAACCCTAACCTTTATGCAAACCCTTATTCTAACCCTAACCCTAACCTTTATGCAAACCCTTATTCTAACCCTAACCCTAACCCTAACCTTTATGCAAACCCTTATTCTAACCCTAACCCTAACCTTTATGCAAACCCTTATTCTAACCCTAACCCTAACCTTTATGCAAACCCTTATTCTAACCCTAACCCTAACCCTAACCTTTATGCAAACCCTTATTCTAACCCTAACCCTAACCCTAACCTTTATGCAAACCCTTATTCTAACCCTAACCCTAACCCTAAACTTTATGTTAACCCTTATTCTAAACCTAACCCTAACCCTAACCCTAACCCTACTTTATGCTAACCCTAACCCTAACCCTAACTCTAAACTTTATGCTAACCCTTATTCTAAACCTAACCCTAACCCTAACTCTAACCCTAATCCTAACTCTAACCCTAAACTTTATGCTAACCCTTATTCTAAACCTAACCCTAACCCTAACCCTAACCCTAACCCTAACCGTAACCTTAGCAGGCAGTTGCTTATCAACAGATAGTTTGTTGATAGTGTGACCATCTGTAGAACATCTGCAGATGGACTATCCATACTAGCCATATATACTGTGACTTTTTAAAATGGATTTAACCTTGATTTAACCTTGATTTAACCAAGAAAGTCCCATTACAGTATATAATCTCTTTTGAAAGGGATATCTGGACAATATTTAAAAAATGTTTAAATTACAAACTGAAAACACAATACAAACAGCTCAATCAACAAAACACCATGAGTTGATCTGGCCTCGCTACTTTTGATGAGCAACATTCCTTTATTAATGAGGATGATGAAGGGTACTGAAGCCCTGAAGTCTTCCGAACATACTGCAAGTCATAAAGATGTGTGGGCTGGGGTATGTCATGTCATAAATACAACCGCAAACACAAAGTGTCATGTGAATATTTAACAACGATGTAAGAATGCAGTCTTTAGAAGTCTAGGTAAAGCCGACACTTGTAATGAACTCCCAGGCACCTCGCTCTCTCAGCCCAGCAGTCTCTGTGAAGACGCTAACCCTGTGGCCTCATTATTTTACAGAGAAAAAAAAGCTGAAGTCATGTTCTTTGTTTCATAGAGTACTCTGGTTTTTAAGGGGGCGTTATGGTTTGCAGATGTCACACTGCATAGCATTTGGTCCGAGTCATTCCCTGTGCTCTTACTGCTGAACCTGTCCTCTGAAGCGTCAGGAAGGGAGCTTTTTAAAGGCACCCAGTGGAAGAGCAAGGCCCCACAGCAGTCCATCTTTGTGTGGGGTGAAAACACACGACTGATACATGTAGACATAGATGTATAGACACATGCATACACACACAGAAACAGATACGCACATGTATGCAGATAGGTACGCGCATGAATACACACACACGTTGCTAACCCACCAATCGTAGAAACTGAAGACCTGCCCAGGGATCTCTCTGACCACATGGGATGATGTCTCCTGCAAGCTTATCACATCATTCCTTACACTTCACTTTGTGTATTCAGAGAGACAGCTGCTGGGAGACATATATTATGCTAACGACTCAGACCTCCAACTACATGTAAATCTGATGGAAATGTCTGCTGTCAGACTCATGGACCCGAAACCCCTTCCACCCCCCAACGGAGCCCCCCTCCGTGCCTCTGCTCCCCACTTACCTGCCACACATTTCTGGCTCCGAGGCTGATGGATTGGCGTCTTGGTCCCGGGGCCGGAGGCTAGCTGAGGGGGCCGCTCAGTGATGTGAAAAAGTAGTCCCATCTGCGCAGAGATTTCCATTATTCTCCTCATGAAGGGAAAGCAAATGTCCATGCACAACTTCATTATAAATGGCTTTGATTTTGAGGAGCGCTTAGGCAGAGTACCAAGCCAGGCAGGCCGTATCCTTGGGACTGTAAACCAATATTGGACCACAACACAGGGGCGGTTGCACACCGGACATTAAGCTCTGCCTGGACACCTCTGTGGAGACAGGGTGATTGATGAGTACTAGTGTGTGAGTGTGTGTGTGTTTTCACAAGTTTTTGTTTGTCTATTGCATAAGTGTGTGTGAGTATGTATACTGTAAGTGTGCCTGTCTATGCCCTGGACCTGCATCAATCATAGTGATACGTATCGTTACTCTAGGCTGGCGTATATTTGCCCTCACAGTCATTATGGGAGCTCTGTAAATAGCAACCCGCTGCGCCAGTAAAAGGAAACGGCCCTTCTCCAATCAGCCCCATCAGTAGTTTCACTAATAGCTTCCTAAAACGCCACACAGATCATATTTTTCATGATGCATTGCCTTTTCCGCTCGAGATCCAAGGTCCTCAGATATGATTAATCACCAGATCACCTACGGTTCTATCATAACGAGCTACTGACGACATGTTTTCACATCAAACAATATTTTCTGTGTGCTTAGATTCCTATTAAGTGGAAAAGCAGAGGTTCTGTTGACACATTCTCTTCACACCAATGATTTACATCTCACTAGTGACCCTAGGTTCACCGCTGTGGCTCAGCCAATCCCTAGTGGGTTCGGTATTCTGGTTTTGTTACAGTTTCCTGCTCTCTGGGAGTGAATGTAAGAGCATAAGAATGAAGATGCTATCAGAGAGGCTGAATTCAGTGTGCCCTCTGTACTTTGTAAGACCCCCAGGACTAAGCTATAACATTGAGATTCTCCAGTTCAATTTTTTTCCCCCTAATCCCAAAAGTGATATAGCAACTCGTGAATGTTTGTCTCAACTATTTGACACAATGACCTCTCTATGACTCCTGCGGTGGTAGTGATTCGTCGTCTGTTTTGTTTGAGTTCATGGCCCTTCATTTAGTATGTGTAGAGTCCCCACTGTGTGATGTCACAATGCTTAGTACGATGTGATTGAGGACAGATAGCAATGCAAGGTTTTGTCGTAACGTTTTAGAATCTTGAAGCCGTTGGAGATCTCTGGTAAGGTGATTTGTGATTACCTGGCATATCTCTTCCTGTTGTAAGATACATTTTCCAGGAAATCTACGCTGTGATCGTTGCAGTGATTTGCAGCCCATGATATTCATGTTTGTTTGGTTCTTGTTATGTTCTGTTGTGGTTTCTACACTGTAACCTGTGGTTGTACAGTACTTGCTGTGGTGACCCATCATGATAAGATCTGTTTTGGAGATCTTTTTTGAACAACCGTCGGTGATGATCCATGCTGAAGTGATCTATTATAGGCCCTACTACTACAGAAGCATCTGCTTTTGTGATCTACTGTATTGAAATGATCCATGCTAGTAGTAATCTGCCAAACTGTTGTGATCTATGATAGTAAGTTGGCACTATGGTGGTCTGTAATGTGGTGGTTTGAATTCCCTGGAATCAGTCCTTGAATTCTGAGGTTCCGTCCTTTCTGCCAGGCCTGGATTCGGCGTGGGAAAATGTCTCTGTGTTATTGTACACACAATGCTCATGACGCATTTGTTTATGCTCTCACTCAAATAATGGAAACATTAAATATTTGGCACAAATAATAATAATACATTTCCCTCCACCATGATAATAAAGCAACAAATGACTTTATTTGGTGGATTTGATCAAGATCAGATTTCACACCCTTTTTATTTCCAAACATTAGCTGAGGTTTGTGTACCATATGTGGCTCCACCGGTCTTTGGGCGGGACAGTTGTAGACGAGTTCTAGCATACCTTATGTAGAAAGAATTTAGGGCTGTTTATTATTTAAAAATCCATATCCATCTGGATGGCTGTAGTTTGTTTAACCCTAAACAGAAAACCTCAAATAACTTAAAAAATGCATAATGGCAAGAGTTATTTGTTTCCAAATAATTCCCCAAAATTGCCAAATGAAGATAATTGGAGTCTGGATGTTTCCAGCTTCTTTAATGGATACTGGGACTTTCCTCTGCCTCTCAACCACAGTGACGCTTCTGTAGATTCTTACACATTTCCATGACAGGTTCAACTCGGCCATCTTGTTTCCATTCTCACCCACACTCACTGCAACTTCTTCCATAAATGGAGAATTTTTATCAAATTCCAGGACACATGAAGATCAAACCCAGGAATGTAGTACTGTGGTGTAGAGGAGGGTGTACTCAGGTATCTGCCGTATAGACTACCTACTTTATGTTGCATATACTCACTTCTTAATCCTCACTGATGCATTTTAATGTAGTGTAGTGTAGTGGAGGTACACACCATATCAATTAGCAAGGCTGAACAGATGAGAATGTTTAGCTTAAAATGTTGCTTACATGCAAATGTTTTCAAAATGCAATTGCGGAAAAACACAGTTCTAAAATGCGAGTGTTTCATGGACAGAGATGGAAATATCTGTTAGAAATGTATAAAGAGGGCAGATATAAAGCTGCAACAACTATCATGGGTTGCTAATATGACTAGGATAATGCCTTTGGCTGCTAGACAATGAAAGAAAGTTGAATGAAAATCAGTAGAACAGGAGAACGCAAAGGTTTGTATGGTGGGATTTTGGCATTGTCTAAGACATGCCTCATATTATAAAGTAAAACGTCCAGGTTTAGGAACAATTAAGGGACAGTAAAAAGATAGCAATGCTTAAGACAGGCCTAACCGTCTTCTCAATTAAATGTTAATTAGCTACAAGGTAGCCTATGCCTACCTGGCAGAATGATATCATGATTATTTGCATCAATCCAGTGGCCATTGGTTTTGCAAATGTCCATTTGACCTCAACAGTGGTCTCCTGATGTAGTTTAAGCATTGTTATGGACTTAGAACGTCCAATATTATTATTATATATTTTTTTTAACTTTGAGAGCAGTATGTCATTCAGAGAGTATGTCACTTTTTCTCATAGAGTTTTTCACACAGGGAGCCTTTCCTTCACTGGGTGGGCTTTTTTAAAATGTTATTTTTTTATTAGAGTATAACCACTTCTCATTGGAAATAAGAATGTGTTCTTCACTGACTTGCCTAGTTAAATAAAGACTACACCACTGACGGCACGCATGGTAAGATGGTGTCTTTATCCACTGTTAATAAATAAAGACTACACCACTGACGGCACGCATGGGAAGATGGTGTCTTTATCCACTGTTAATAAATAAAGACTACACCACTGACGGCACGCATGGGAAGATGGTGTCTTTATCCACTGTTAATAAATAAAGACTACACCACTGACGGCACGCATGGGAAGATGGTGTCTTTATCCACTGTTAATAAATAAAGACTACACCACTGACGGCACGCATGGGAAGATGGTGTCTTTATCCACTGTTAATAAATAAAGACTACACCACTGACGGCACGCATGGGAAGATGGTGTCTTTATCCACTGTTAATAAATAAAGACTACACCACTGACGGCACGCATGGGAAGATGGTGTCTTTATCCACTGTTAATAAATAAAGACTACACCACTGACGGCACGCATGGGAAGATGGTGTCTTTATCCACTGTTAATAAATAAAGTTGAATTGAATTGTATTGTGTGGCGCGTGATTGATAAGTGAAGGGGAGTTTGGCGTGTAGGGAGATGGAGGTCGGGCCCATTCATTGGCTTTCCTGTTTATGCGTGGCACGGTTTGACTCGGGGCTCATTGACCGGCTGGGAGAGAGCAGTGTTTACATGCAGCTGACTGGCAGAGGAGGGGAGGGTGTGACCGTGTGAGAAACCATTGTAACGCCTGGAAGTACCATGTAGAGGGGGGGGGGGAGGAGAGGGGGGGGGGGGGGTTGGGGGAGAGGGGAGGGGAGGAGAGGAGGCGGGGGGACTGCAGGGCAAGGGAGAGGAGCTGAGAGGGGAGGGGAGGGGAGGGGAGGGGAGGGGAGGGGAGGGGAGGGCAGGGCAGGGCAGGGCAGGGCAGGGCAGGGCAGGGCAGGGCAGGGCAGGGCAGGGCAGGGCAGGGGAGAGGAGAGGAGAGGAGAGGAGAGGAGAGGAGAGGAGAGGAGAGGAGAGGAGAGGAGAGGAGAGGAGAGGAGAGGAGAGGAGAGGAGAGGAGAGGAGAGGAGAGGGAATACCCAACCCCAGTTGTGTAATGGGGCTAAGACAGGCAGGGAGACAGCAGCTAAGGCACAGACACACTGTTGTCTTCAATGCTGGACCTTAGTACGGCATCTCTCTTGGACTATCCAAAACCAGCAACAACTATTGATGAAGTTTGAGTTTTGCCACACTTTATTCAATCTATTTGAATGGATTTTATTTAATCAAAAGGCAATTTGGAAACGTAATAGCACAAATTAAGTTTGCAATGAACAATGGCCTTTACTCCAGTGAAGCAATATAACGTTTTCGGATACATCTGTATCACGTTATTATTTTGGGGTGAAATTAGTCATCTGTTTTGTGTATCTTTGCCATACTTCATTGTGATCAACACTATATGTTGCGGAATAAATCATATCTCCCTGAAATCACCGGCCGCCAGGGTACTACTGTAATCATATCATGAGACAGCTTGGAGTAAAACTCACCATGATGCATAATCTCATTGATTTGACTTGGCTGACTACACTGCCCTTTTCTTGCAACTCATCGTCTTGGGTTACAGTTTATCGGTGATAAAAAATACCTTGTAATTTGTGTAGTAATGTGCATGGCTCCCAAAAGGGGTAAGAAGCTGCAAGTTATGACACATGGTATCTCGCTAGACTAGACAGTATTACTAATGAAGAAAGCTATCGGGGACTTACACTGTCAGCATGCCTTACAGCTTTTTAATCATCACCCCCTGCAAACCTCCCCACACAATCAAATACGTTTTTGGGAAGGAAGTCAAAAGTGTCTAAGACACGTTTGTCTGACTCATAGAATACTAATTGAAGGGTAAGAGGGTGGTCTTGTGTTTGTCTGACTCATAGAATACTAATTGAAGGGTGTCAACTCATGCTGAAAGTGAAAATCTTTCAAAGTCAAGTGCAGCTATTGCTCCTGCCTTGGGGAATTGATGGCATGTGGAAGCTGTTATTTAAAGATTTCGACCAGACCACCAACACAAAGTATTCATATTTTTAATAGACGGTTGTAGGATCTGTTAAGCCTTGTTTCCTTTTTAAAACTAATGATATCCTGTTTTACGCTAGCTCTCTGAATGGGGATTCAGGTAAGGCTTGGGTGGGGCCTTCCGCTCCATGACATTTAAAAATAAAAAGTGTAAGCTTTGCTTTGTGCTTGTACATAAAGGAGCTGAAGTATACTCTTTCATGCAGTTCCTACACATAGAGTGAACACTTGAGATTCATTCGAACCTCGTAAAGATATCTTTTGCCAAAGCTGCTGTAACAACACACAGAAGTTCTGCTGTCATATTTTTTCAACTTAAGGTCAACCAGGTACGTTGTATGCTGCATATAGTCTTTCTGTGATTTACTTGTGTCATTATGTTGAATAGACAAGGTTGAATACATTTGATCTTGTGCAGTTTTACTTAGATTTGTGTATATTTGGTATATTTTGTGGAATTGTTAGATACTACTTGTTAGATATTTTATTTTTATTTTTTTTTTTTTTTACCTTTATTTTACTAGGCAAGTCAGTTAAGAACATATTCTTATTTTCAATGACGGCATTACTGCACTGTCAGAACTAGAAGCACAAGCATTTCTCTACACCCGCAATAACATCTGCTAAAACACGTGTATGTGACCAATACAATTGTATTATTAGCTAAAGGATATTGTTGCCATACCGCCCACAAACTATAAGCAGCCATATTTGTTTTATACGGTCAGCGTTGAACACACTCCGATTGTAGGCCCCATACTCAATAGTCATTTCGCTGGATTATTTCCACAGGGTCGATGAGGCACTCTGCTCAACGTTTGTGACTTAAAGCTGATTTATGGTCAATCAGGTGTCTGTATTTGCCAAACAGCAATCATTGCAATGTCAGGGAATTCATACTTCTTGCGCTTTGCGGAGCAGAGCAGAGTTGTTGTGAAGAAAGTTGTCAAGTAAGGGATTTTGTGTTTATACAGGACGTAATGCACCCACTACCGTCAACCAATTATGTCAATGCAGAGCTATACAGAGCTATACAGAGCTATACGGAGCTATTCCGGGCAGCAAATCCGGATCAAGCATAAATCAGCTTAAAGAGTGCTGTCTCTACCAATGCAGCCTGCATGCATCTTAATGGATGAACTTGGCTCTATTGCAAATGTGAAATTCAATGCCATACAATTCTGTTGCTAAAAAATAACCATTAATAAAACACATTAGGTTATCCATTCACCCCTCAGTTAAGACAATGCTTAACCATTTAAATGCTATCAGATATTGCATATTTGTTCATTTCTGTACTTCATTGTCATATGAATATTATCCTATCCCATTTCAGCAAAGGATCTGCATCCAACTTCCATTTCACTCCAAGTTCATACTCGCTCATCCATAAACTTAACTGTGTTGTACTGTGTCATGTCTGGCCATAAGATGCTCCCTCTAGAAATATGATTATCATAATTCACTCTGACTCATCTTACAGTCACACTACTGTCCTTCAACTCACATAGATGTATGCAAACACATAATGTCTCTTGACATCATTTGGAAAAACAATACTCGTAAATCACAACAACAGGAAATGCGGTTGTGTTTTCTTAATTTGTTTTGATATGATAACACGCCCTTCCCCATGTCATTTGAAACCATTTCCCCATCTCTGTGGTTATGATGAAAACAAACAGAATCTGCTTCAACGGTCTTCCTCCCCACAGGCCATATGAAACATTGCCTGGGCCCAGGGTTTAGATGGTGGATACTGGAGGTAGGGAATATGTTGCCTTGACTGGGCCCAGGGTTTAGATGGTGGATACTGGAGGTAGGGAATATGTTGCCTTGACTGGGCCCAGGGTTTAGATGGTGGATACTGGAGGTAGGGAATATGTTGCCTTGACTGGGCCCAGGGTTTAGATGGTAGGAGAGGAACATTGCGTTCTCCTTTCATCTTCCTCAACCCTCTCTCTCTGCGTCCCAAATGGTACCGTAACCCCTATAGGTCTCTACCTTTGACCAGAGCTGTATGGTTTCCCTGTGGTCCCTGGTCAAAGTTAGCACACTAGATAGGGAATAGAGTGCCGTTTGGGATGCAGCCTTCAACTTCCCGCTCCTCTCCTCTCCTCTCCTCTCCTCCCCGCTCCTCTCCTCTCCTCCCCTCTCCTCTCCTCCCCGCTCCTCTCCTCTCCTCCCCTCTCCTCTCCTCCCCTCTCCTCCCATCTCCTCCCATCTCCTCCCATCTCCTCTCCTCCCCTCTCCTCCCCTCTCCTCCCCTCTCCTCCCCTCTCCTCTCCTCCCATCTCCTCCCATCTCCTCCCCTCTCCTCTCCTCCCCTCTCCTCCCCTCTCCTCCCCTCTCCTCTCCTCCCCTCTCCTCCCATCTCCTCCCCTCTCCTCCCCTCTCCTCCCATCTCCTCCCCTCTCCTCTCCTCCCCTCTCCTCCCCTCTCCTCCCCTCTCCTCCCCTCTCCTCCCCTCTCCTCTCCTCCCCTCTCCTCTCCTCCCATCTCCTCCCCTCTCCTCCCCTCTCCTCCCCTCTCCTCCCCTCTCCTCTCCTCCCCTCTCCTCCCATCTCCTCCCCTCTCCTCCCCTCTCCTCCCATCTCCTCCCCTCTCCTCTCCTCCCCTCTCCTCCCCTCTCCTCTCCTCCCCTCTCCTCCCTGCTGCTCTCTGAACCTGTTCCCTGGATACTGGACAGACTCTGGTGAGTCGGAACGGAGCACTCTTTAACAGGACAGATGTGGAGGTCCTCGGGTCCTTCTCCTCTGAGTGTGAGATCTATGGCTGGTGAGATCTTGGGTGCATCGGAGTTAGGTATTCAAAGTCGAGGTGATTAGATGAGTCATAGGAGTTATATCCGACTATTAAAATTCTAGATCATGTTCTGAAGGATGGCTGGGAAGACTAGTCCAACTACAATGTAGCCTATTGGATGAACAAGGCTTCCATCCTCTATAACTCTGACTCAATTTCTTCTTGGACATCCATTAGGCCATACCCTCTTGGATCTCAACCAACCAGACAGTATTGACAGATAGGGTGTCATAAGAATGGAGCTCACATCATTGTTGTGCAAGGCAGGACTGTACTGCGTGATACCCACACCTCCTCCGGTCTCGTCTGGTTCTATCCAGGCCAGGCTCTGGATCTGGCTTGGCCCAGGATGAGAGATCTCCAATGGTCCACGTGGTTTGGTGAAGGCTCCCACCTTGCTCCAGGCTGGCTGGCTCATCTGTACCACTCTGTAGCAGGAGGAAGGGAAGGAAGGAGGGGGGAGAGCTCTGAATGAGGGAGCAGCGGGGTTGGCACTAAGCCTGTGCTGCGGTGTGGTTTCTGGGTGTTGTGGGATTGTTTACAGGGCCCTGAATGCTCCATTGCAGCTCTATCTATAGAGGTGTCATACCGCTCTGACAGCTCCATTGTCAGCCATCGCAATGGATTAAGCCCTCTGCTCCCTCCGCCCAAGGAAAGCGATCAAAATTAAACAAAAAAGAAACTTGTCTCCACCAATAGATCCAGCTCTGACTCCCTCCCTCCCTCCCTCCCTCCCTCCCCTGTGCCTACAGTGTCTCTATGGATCTCAGTTGCCATAAACAACCTGTTACCTGACACACTCTGGCCCTCAGCCACAAAACAATGTTTTCTGAGCCAGAACAATAGGTTTGTTCAATATGAGAGGTATATCCATAGTTTGGTGAGGCCCTTTTATCACCCAGAGTTTGCTATTGTTGGCCCACACAATGCTGCAGCACATCCCTTCCTTGACTGTATCGGGGCGATGGCTGTTGAAACGAGACCATTCACGCGCTCTTCTTCCATGCGCCATGGTGATTTCCTCTCGCACTGTATCGCTTTTCAGGTTATCAATGTCTTGTTTTGTGGTGAGGGCTTTTCTCGCAGAAAGTCAATGGCTCTTTGGAACAGACCATCCTTGGTGTGTCTGTCTGTGTAGGACACGGAGGGAGGCAGCCTTTCACTCCTCTCTCACTACCTCTCTTTCTCCCTCTTCTTCCTCAGTGTCTCATGTCTGCCCCTAAGGGAGGGAGCACTTTGTCTGTAACTCAGACTCCAGTCTCTCCCCTGTCTCTATCTCTATGCTTCTATTGGTGGGCTCCCAAGTGACTCAGCGGTGTAAGACACTGCATCTCAGTGCTAGAGGTGTCACTACAGACAACCTGGTTCGAATCCAGACTGTATCACAACCGGCCGCGATTGGGAGTCCCACAGGGCGGCGCACAATTGGCCCAGCATCGTCCGAGTTTGGCCGGTGTAGGCCGTCATTGTAAATAAGAATTAGTTCTTAACTGACTTGCCTGGTTAAATAAAATAAAAAAATGTATGCCTCACAGACAAACAGGATACACTGTACACAGACGGTATGCTCTGACCTTTTTATTGTTGCATTACCATGTGCCTCAGCAACAGTACCAGAGGCATAGAGTTTGTTGTTTGTTCATGAGATTGAGAATGTTGAGAGCTAGTCTGTCACATTTGACCCTGAGATAATACGATGTCATCATGCAGAGACAATTTTCTGCTTGTTCATCATTCCAATGTGGGTGATTGACAGGTTGATTGACAGAATATATGATCCATATGATCAGTATAGAAGGTCTCTAATCCCACCTAACCTATTCTCAGCGCCCCCACGTGCCATGCCTGGCCGGCAGAGAGGCAAAGGGGCAGCCCAGGGCGAGTATATTGTCCTGATAAGGAGGGTGAGGGAGGGTTATGAGTGGTTTTTGGGGAGGGGGGTTAGCCCTGCATAGCATTCCGCTAGTCTGAGAACTAGTGGGCCCCGGTAACCCCTGGCAGGCAGCATGACTCAGCCCCCACTGCACGGACCCCAGACCAGCCAGTGGAGTAGACAGCCAGGCTGAGGGAGACCGCTAGAGGCTGAGAAATTAAAAAGTATTCTTCCCATGGGGCCACTCAGGGGCACGTACTTAAACAAATCACATTCCTCCTGCCGGGACCACAATTGGGGAGAAGGCGCTTTGGGAGAACGCCCCTGGTCACATTCTGTTCCCACAGCGGTGTGTGAGTGTGTGTGCGCGTGCATGCGTGCACGTGTGTGTATAGGTGCTGGAAGACAACTCCATCTTTGCCACAGCAGTGTAAATATTTACAAGCCAATCAAAGCCCGATGGGAGGCCTTAATATCATAAGACTTCCATGTTGTTCAATCATTAATAATAAGGGGAATTCCATCATTTGCTGCAGTAGTATTTGAGAACAGACTTAAGCTGTTAGTTTGTTAGAATAATAAATACACTAGAAGGTTCTTTCTTTAATCTTGTTTTAACAGTTAGATGTTAAATGAAGATAATGAAGATGTTATGGAGGCGACCAAAATCTATTGATAGGAAGTAGCCGACCAGATCTATTCTCCCCAGATGAGCCATGCGTTGCACTTTATGATAATGGAGTTTCAATGGATCTCGTTGCTGTATAGTTCCATATATGTTTATCAATCATTTAGTCGTTCAGGGACCATTTGTTCCTAAACCTCCTCCAGTTATAGTGTGTAACTATTATTGCAAATTAATTTAGCTAATTTACTTGCGTAAATGACCACAGGACCCCTGAATAATCATTCAAGATCACTTTGAGATCATTTACGTAGAAACTCAGTGGGTTATTCTTGGCTTTTAGGAAAATGAAAAGTCTGGGAACGTTCACTCAGCGGTTCAGTCAAGAGGTGAAGCCACAGGTGCGGAGGGAGATATTTCTTGTAAAGGTGGAGATACAGTCCTAAGTTACGTCCCAAATGACACCTTACTCCTTATAGTGCAGATCCCTATGGACCCGGGTCAAAGGTAGTGCACTATATAGGGAATAGGGTGCCATTAGAGACGCATCCTAGTAACCCTCCCCTCCAACAACTCAAATGAGCCGAGGAGGAAGCACCACCAGGGATACGTTGAGGGATTGAACTGAGAGAATAACTGAAAAGCATCTTACAGTTCCTTCAATTAGAGGAAGTTGGAGGTGCCCCAAAGCACACACTGGCTCGATGAAAAAGCGATCACAGTTGCTTGACTAAATCTTCCAGTGTGTGTTCTGCATATGGGCTTTGTTTTGGCTGATGTTCATAGCTAGTTGTCTCTGAAAAGACCCGTTTTGTAGCACAGAGGCCTCCACTCTCACACAACTCTTTCCTGTATGTGTGTGCGCAAACACACATGCACACACATCAAAAGGACAAGGCCAAGTCAACATTTTGCATCCCTTTTGATTTGTTTGAATTCAATCGCATGCCCTTCGGGTTGTACAATGCTCCCAGTACATTTCAGCATCTCCTGGAGTGCATGTGGGTCAGTGTTGTTGTCCCCTTAGAGGAGGACCGTATGAGGTAAAGCTCCCAGCCAGGTTACAGGATAGAGCATGCTCTCTGCATTGACAGTCACAAGAGCAAACACACATTGAGGGGGAGGAAGTCGCAGAGAGAAGGAGAGGAGACACAACCCAGGACAGTAGACAGTAGACTGTTTGTTCTCTCTGACTCGCCCCAGTCACGAATAAACACAGCTTTAATAGGAGAGGAAAATGTACTTCAGGTGTCTGGAGAGACAAAGCTGCTTATGGAGGCATAGAAACGGAGAGAAACACTCCTAACACAATGAGTGGGTAAGACACATCCTGGGTGTTGTTTGGGAACGGCTAACAGTGGAACACAGTGGAAATGCAAGACAAAGACTTTAGAGCCTAGGATCATCATTCAAGTCTCAGGGCATCACATCTGAAACAAGCAGTCGGCGGCCCATTGAGCTTCAGTGAGCTGCTGCCCAAGCTGCCAACGTCTCCGTGCCTCTCTCCCTCATGTACCCACCCAGTCGACACCAGACATTTAATACTAATTAACAAAAGCTGTCCGGGAGCCAGAGGAGCTGTTAGGTTCTTAGGCAGCAAGGGGGCGAGGGTGTAAAGAGACATTGTTTATGTGCAGTGTTGCATGCTCTGACATCAGCTGTCTGTAAAAGCTGGCCTTCTGTAGCCCCCTCTGATAACACAAACTAATGCAGAGCATGAGGAACCCCAATCGCGACTGCCAGACAGTAACTTTATGCTGTGGGAGGCCATGTTCCTTGTTCCAGGGAGGCCCGTTTCCAATATTAACAGCACTCTTTAGCCCCGTAATCATTCTAAGATGTCAAAACGTCGCAGTCTGTCCGGGTACACTATCTATTACAATGTATGTCTGCGGTGCTCAAATAACTGTGAAGCTGATGAAAACAAGGACAGTCCCCCCCCGCTTCACCTCCCCCCCCCTGCCCCCCAGTATCTTGAAATCTTTACAAAGCCCACAAATCTGTGCGGAGTATCTTAACTTAGGCACCACCCTAAATAAATTCAGCTCCATTTCAGACGACTGCCAAGAATGGTAATTGATGGGGCTGACCAGTAATGCCTTGAATGCAAACACTTTGCATGCCTTTCCAACGTTCACCTTTCCTACGCACTTCTCAGTATTAAATAGTCCGTCGACAATTTTCTATCTAAAAGGTACACGGTATGTAACGGAATGGCTTAAGATGAGTGTGTTATTCTGACTTACCTTATTCAGTCGCCTAACGGGCTCTGCAGACGTGGCTACCTTGCCACTCTGAATACATTTCATTCAACCGCTGAAAATCCTCCCACTTGCTGGCCAACAGATTTTCTCTTGGAGTTTTCGTTCAACAGGGTTTTTGGTACATTTATCTTAAGCCAACCCTTTACATACAGTGTACCTTTTGGTTTGAATATTGTCGACATACTCACTAGAATATTTCAAGAGTTCACAAATAAGTGATAATACCCGAGAAGCCGGTGTGCCAATATATTCTCAACACACTGGCTTTGAGGGCATTATCACTTTTATACAACAGTTTACCAACATATTCAAATAATGATTGACATATTTTCATTAAAAACATTATTTGTACTATTCCATCCTTCCACAAGATATAGTCCCAAAACAAATCTAGGGTCGCTACCCATGCCGGCTGGTTCGGTTGCCAGAGATGTGACCCAGTCATTAGTTATAAATGTTCCATTGACATACTGGCTGGCAACGCTCTCATACCTTTCTTGCTAGCTAGCCAACTGCGGCTAACGTACAGTCACGTCAAACTGTGCAGCCAGAATAACAACAGTAGCTGCATTTGTTTAAGCTGTTTCCTAGTGACATTTATTTGGATACATCCATAACAAGAGCTAATGAGGCGACTGTTGTTCAGAGGAGCTAGTCAACAACACAGCTAACACTATCACTCCAAAAACTGAAGCTGCAAAGACTGTAAACTAACTTTTTGTATATATCGATAAAAATGATGCCAGCTGATTCATGATTTAGACTGACTGAGAAAGGCTGCCTGCCTGTCTGTCATCCTGATTCCCGACCCCTACATGTTCATTACTATGGGACATCTGGAGATTTGAATATTGAAACTTAATTATAGTCTAAAAGAAATGTGAGATAATGTCTAGATGCTTTTTATATTGGAGATCTAGTGAATAAAGTCCCTGTCTGGGCTGATGAGACAGTGGATTAGTCAGTCAGATGGAACAGAGTAAATAGTCATTTTAACATCATACATTTAGCCAGGTGGTAACTGGTGGAATAGACACCGACTGGAATGCAGTTTTAACCAATCAGCATTCAGGATAATAGTCCTATAAATACCCTATACCTCACTAGTCATGGAACTGTAGCCTAACGACAATGGTTCAGTAATGGTGAACCAATCACCAGGCTCCAGGTTTAAACTGCTACTGTATGTGTGATCTTAGTTCCATAATGATTGAAATAGGCTACATGTCCCAAATTAACGTTAGCCTAATATGATCCACCATTGCTAGCGACTCCCAGGAACAAATATACGGACGTGACAGAGGAAGGACAGGTTAACGGAATGGTGATGGAACGATGGTAAATGTAGGCTACAAATTGAAGGAAGCTAACACTAAAGTGACAGTTATAAGTGTATGTAGGTATTACTGATGGTGGCTCCCGAAAATGGCTAATATTGAACATGATACAAATTGTTTAAAAAACTACTGAGAAAAGCATGTGCATATAATAACACATTCAATTGTGTTTAAATCAACTCGGTAGGTTCGGCGCAACAGAAGCATATTATGAGGACATATTCCTACAATACAAATGTGGAATAATTTTAGGTAGGTCAAGTTATCAGCAACCCTAAGGACTCATGGGAAAAAATGGGTTGGAGAGCCTTTAGGCATGAAAGAAAGAAAGCGGTGGCTTGATTCATTCAAACCATGGTATTGTTGTAAGATTAGTGTACGTAGAATTATAATAGGGAGAAAAGTGTACACTAGTAGGCTGTAGTGCCCTCGTCTATCGCCTGCACTAACCATGGAACTGTGTGATGACACGGTCAAATATCACCATGTGTCGGGTTCAAGCGGTTAAGGCTTGGTCTGTGCTTCTGCTCCAGAACTATTTCACCTTCTTTTATAGTATTATTATCAACTGCTACCAAGGATCCTTAGGAACAACCACACAGCCATGACATGAACCACACAGCCATGACATGAACCACACTGCCATGACATGAACCACACTGCCATGACATGAACCACACTGCCATGACATGAACCACACAGCCATGACATGAACCACACAGCCATGACATGAACCACACAGCCATGACATGAACCACACTGCCATGACATGAACCACACTGCCATGACATGAACCACACTGCCATGACATGAACCACACAGCCATGACATGAACCACACAGCCATGACATGAACCACACAGCCATGACATGAACCACACAGCCATGACATGAACCACACAGCCATGACATGAACCACACTGCCATGACATGAACCACACAGCCATGACATGAACCACACAGCCATGACATGAACCACACTGCCATGACATGAACCACACAGCCATGACATGAACCACACAGCCATGACATGAACCACACAGCCATGACATGAACCACACAGCCATGACATGAACCACACAGCCATGACATGAACCACACTGCCATGACATGAACCACACTGCCATGACATGAACCACACAGCCATGACATGAACCACACAGCCATGACATGAACCACACAGCCATGACATGAACCACACAGCCATGACATGAACCACACAGCCATGACATGAACCACACTGCCATGACATGAACCACACTGCCATGACATGAACCACACAGCCATGACATGAACCACACAGCCATGACATGAACCACACAGCCATGACATGAACCACACAGCCATGACATGAACCACACAGCCATGACATGAACCACACAGCCATGACATGAACCACACAGCCATGACATGAACCACACAGCCATGACATGAACCACACAGCCATGACATGAACCACACAGCCATGCCATGAACCACACAGCCATGACATGAACCACACAGCCATGACAGCGTTTACAGAAGAAGTGAATGAAGGTAAATGAAACAATGGAATTAAATTGAATGATAATGCAAGCTATACCAACTGAAGGGAACTAACATTACATTGGCAGTTGAATACGTGTTATTAGGCCTGCTGACGGTCCATACTGATAGTGGCTAATATTTAACATGATAGAAATAGGAAACAGAGAAAGTCAGTTGAGGTAGCCTATAATTAAAACATTCCTGCAAGTTAAAAGGCTGTACAATTGTCAGGCTCTGGCCATAGAAGCCTATTTGCTTCTCTATGTAGCTATGGTCAGAGTCTGACAGTGTCTTTCTTTTCTGTTTCTGTGTGGGTATTGGGTTGGATCCCTAATTAGAGGCAGCTGCACTGCATTGTCTCTAATTAGGGATCCTATATATGTTAGTCTGTCATTCACTCTGGTGTGGGTTGTTGTCGATGTGTGCTATCCGTTACGTCCGTTCATTCGTGTTTGTTTTTGTGAACGTGTCATTTAGTTTGTTCGGTGTTGTTATAGTTCGTCATTTGTTTGTGTATTTATACATAGTAATAAAATACAAGGCACTATATGTCGAACTACTATCCCTGCGCTGCGTCTTGGTCTGTCTCTGCACCCGTTCGTGACAACAATTTAAATTCTGCAAAATAGTACTGCATAAACTTTACTGTGGGAAATCTTGATATCTTAAGTTTGCTGCCATATGACTGGTTTCATATTTGTCTCCAGTGATTATAAGGTAAAATATATATACAGTGGGGAGAACAAGTATTTGATACACTGCCGATTTTGCAGGTTTTCCCACTTACAAAGCATGTAGAGGTCTGTAATGTTTTATCATAGGTACACTTGAACTTTGAGAGACGGAATCTAAAACAAAAATCCAGAAAATCACATTGTATGATTTTAAAATAATTAATTTGCATTTTATTGCATGACATAAGTATTTGATGACCTACCAACCAGTAAGAATTCCGGCTCTCACAGACCTGTTAGTTTTTCTTTAAGAAGCCCTCCTGTTCTCCACTCATTACCTGTATTAACTGCACCTGTTTGAATTCGTTACCTGTATAAAAGACACCTGTCCACACACTCAATCAAACAGACTCCAACCTCTCCACAATGGCCAAGACCAGAGAGCTGTGTAAGGACATCAGTGATAAAATTGTAGACCTGCACAAGGCTGGGATGGGCTACAGGACAATAGGCAAGCAGCTTGGTGAGAAGGCAACTTCTGTTGGCGCAATTATTAGAAAATGGAAGAAGTTCAAGATGACGGTCAATCTCCCTCGGTCTGGGGCACCATGCAAGATCTCGTGGGGCATCAATGATCATGAGGAAGGTGAGGGATCAGCCCAGAACTACACGGTAGGACCTGGTCAATGACCTGAAGAGAGCTGGGATCACAGTCTCAAAGAAAACCATTAGTAACACACTACGCCGTGATGGATTAAAATCCTGCAGCGCATGCAAGGTCCCGCTGCTCAAGCCAGCGCATGTCCAGGCCCGTCTGAAGTTTGCCAATGACCATCTGGATGATCCAGAGGAGGAATGGGAGAAGGTCATGTGGTCTGATGAGACAAAAATAGAGCTTTTTGGTCAAAACTCCACTCGCCGTGTTTGGAGGAAGAAGAAGGATGAGTACAACCCCAAGAACACCATCCCAACCGTGAAGCATGGAGGTGGTAACATCATTCTTTGGGGATGCTTTTCTGCAAAGGGGACAGGACGACTGCACCGTATTGAGGGGAGGATGGATGGGGCCATGTATCGCGAGATCTTGGCCAACAACCTCCTTCCTTCAGTAAGAGCATTGAAGATGGGTCGTTGCTGGGTCTTCCAGCATGACAACGACTCGAAACACACAGCCAGGGCAACTAAGGAGTGGCTCCGTAAGAAGCATCTCAAGGTCATGGAGTGGCCTAGCCAGTCTCCAGACCTGAACCCAATAGAAAAACTTTGGAGGGAGCTGAAAGTCCGTATTGGCCAGCGACAGCCCCGAAACCTGAAGGATCTGGAGAAGGTCTGTATGGAGGAGTGGGCCAAAATCCCTGCTGTAGTGTGTGCAAACCTGGTCAAGAACTACAAGAAACGTATGATCTCTGTAATTGCAAACAAAGGTTTCTGTACCAAATATTAAGTTCTGCTTTTCTGATGTATCAAATACTTATGTCATGCAATAAAATGCAAATTAATTACTTAAAAATCATACAATGTGATTTTCTGTATTTTTGTTTTAGATTCCGTCACTCACAGTTGAAGAATACCTATGATAAAAATTACAGACTTCTACATCCTTTGGAAGTGGGAAAACCTGCAAAATCGGCAGTGTGTCAAATACTTGTTCTCCCCACTGTAAAAAACAAGTGTAATTTATATTTACAGTCCCCTTATCTAAAAAGATGACTAATTTACCCAGCTGTTATCAATAGCTCTTATCAAGTTGGAAGTTACAGTGCATGGAGAATGGTGTCACTTCTATTAGAACTAATGACTGGGTCACATCTCTGGCAACCGTTCCAACGATAGGTTCACTAGACCTTATTTATAGTTCTCGGTCATAAAGGTGGTGTAATTATTAGGGATTTAAGGTCAGAATACGGTGAATCTGTAGAGACACACCTCTGCCAAACGTTCATTCATTCGATCTCCACCCCAAACTAATAGTGGGTGAATAACATGCTATTCTCATGGTTAAGTTCAAGGTCAGAAAACGTGTAGAGAGAAGTTTTAATCTTAATTCGGTTCGGAATTCACCCCTTAGAGAATTGTGATGGAACCAAAGGGAGAGCTGAACCGGAGCCATGACATGTAATGCACTGGTTCTCATTTGGACCAGGCATTTATAACATTTGGGGCGGCAGATAGCCTAGTGGTTAGAGTGTTGGGCCCATAACTGAAAGGTTGCTGGATCGAATCCCCGAGCTGACAAGCTAAAAATCTGTCGTTCTGCCCTTGAACAAGGCAGTTAACCCACTGTTCCTAGGCCGTCGTTGTAAATAAGAATTTGTTCTTAACTGACTTGCCTAGTAAAATAAAGGTTAAATAAATAAAAAATTTACTCCCATTATCCAGAAAACAATTGTGTTCAAACAATAAGCCCAACCAGAGCCCGGGGTTGTGTTATTTGAACATTACACTGGCATGTGTCCCCCTAAACACAGCTTGGATTGATGAATGTAGGGCTCTGCTAAAAGCCCTACTATCAGACTGGATTAATCCCCATACACATAAATGCTGTAGTTATGCACTAACACCAATGACCAGTGTGACAGCAGCACAACATATTTATATTGTACCTACCTCTGTATATTGTAAAGGTAAATGTACGTGTGTGTGTGTGTCCAAGCAGAAGATTAGTTCACGAGTTGTTACCATGCCAGTTTGGAGGGCTGGGTGAGGAATTTGGGGGAAAAGTGGGGGGAAGTGGCCGTGTGACTGGCCAGTTGGTCCCCCTCCCTCCATCCATCACTCATCAAGAGCCCTACCGCCCTCTTGGCCAACGGAGGAACAAAGGAATTTGGGGAGATTGATGGACGCTATTGTTTCCCCCTCTTCCTCATATTGATAAGTCATGAACCCCAAAGTGTCCTTACTCTCTTTTCTTCCACTTTATTAATTACACATTGGACTGGCTCCACCCCAAGAACGACTGCAGGAAACCAGAGTGGGGGTGTAGGAGGAGGAGAAGGGGTATGTTTGAAATCAACACCCTGACAAATACAGGAAGAGCCCACGTAAGATGTAACAGCATAGATCTTCCTGGTCTGGCAGCAGCCGACTAAAGCCCAGGCCGGCAGTGACTTATGGGCCTTCCCCAGATCTCCGTTTGTGCCGGCTCTAGTAATGTTTCTTGGAAAACAAGTCATTAAGGAATTTCAGTTACACTCCTTGTATCAGTGTTGCCAAGAATACTTTCCCCTTCCCTAACCTTACCCCACTCCTAATTTACCAGGAGGGCGGAATATTCCGGATAGCCAGTAGGCTTAACTTGACCTTATTTACAGAGGGAGTGTGTGAGTGTGTTAAATGGGAGGGGAGTGGGGAGGGGAAAGGGGGGGGGGGACAGGGAGATAGGAAGGGTTTATTGGTTCGTCCTTGACCCCTGCAGTTCCTAGGTCCTGAGAGCCCCGGGAGAGGTCAGGGGAACTGAACCCAGAGATGGAGCTCCGAGATAAGGCCAGTATTACTCTCCCACCTACGTCCTGTGGAGCCGACGGGGGTAATGGTGTCGTGGCACATACTGACATACTGCCTCCCACCCTTCCTGCTCCTGGACCAGGAAGTGTAATCCATACAGGCTGCATTCCACCAGTATACCCAGAGATCTGCTCAATCGCAGGTGAACACGCCCGTACACACACGTCTAAGGGGGCCTGCTATCCCAATACATGCATAGCATTCCTTCAGAGACTTCGGCCCAGAGTGAGATGACTCAATCATGTACACTCATATATGTCTGTGGTTAGTTTCTACACTCTTGGAAATTAAGGTGCTATCTAGAACCTAAAAGGGTTATACCTGAAACCAAAAAGGGTTATCTTATAGGGACATCAAAGAAATCTTCTGGAACACATTTAGATTATTTTATAGAGGTTAAAGTGTTCTCTGTAGGCTTCTTAGGATAAATAAGATGATCAGGAAGGCTAGCTCTGTCCTGGGGATGAGCCTTGACACTCTAGAGGAGGTAGCGGAGAGACGGATCCTGGCCAAACTGCCGGCCATCATGGACAACATCACCCACCCTCTGCATGCCATGGTTATGACGCAGAGGAGCACCTTCAGTCACAGACTGATCCCACCACAGTGTGCCAGAGAGCGCTCCAGGAGATCCTTCCTGCCGGCGGCTATTAGACTATACAATGCCTCACCGGGGTGCCATACCGTAATGGCCCGTAATCAATCACTCATTCTCTGTCTGTCCGTCCGTCCGTCCGTCCGTCTGTCCGTCCGTCTATTGCTGATTTATGTTTATTTATAGTTCTATGGCTGACTTGCATTGATTTAGTGACATCTCTTCATTGATTTGCATGAGAACTTCTGAGAACATTAACTAAAACATATTTCATTGTCACATACTGTACACCAGATATGTGCAGTGACGTGTTAATTTATAGGGTCAGCCATAGTAGTAGTACAGCAACCCTAGACCAAGTTAGGGTTAAGTGCCTTGCTCAGGGACACATTGACAGATTTGAACCTTATTGATTTGAATCCCCTCTCTCTTTTCTTGTTATTATGTTCCCTCTAACATTATTCTTCCAACTCATCCACTGGGTTGTGTATTTTGGTTTTTCAGTTAAACTGCCATGAAAGATCTTACACTCCCCCCTATGTCCCCCTACTGACCCTTCAAGCTTATGAAATCTTCACAGGTGGTCATAGGCAGGTATAGCACAGTGCCTCCATCCCGATAGACCAGTGGACCCATCCATAGGACGAATGCTGCAGTGTACAGTCTAACTCAATTCTTCCATTGTGTATGGAAAAGGCTGATCCAAGTGCAACATCCCCTTTCAATATGTGTCAGCTCAGCTGGATCCAGACCCAGGTTCATGGCTATTAGATTAAGTCAGTACCTGCTCGTCCAGCATACAGCAGATGAAAGTGGTTAGGACAGTCCAATTAGGAAATGACAGTCTATGTTCCGAATCAGGGTTCTTAGAAAAGGTGCTCTCCAGAACCTAAAAGGGTGCTTCGGCTGTCCCCGTAGGATAACCCTTTGAAGAACCCTTTTGGTTCCAGGTAGAACCTTTTTGGGTTCCATGTAGAACCCTTTCCACAGAGGGTTCTACCGGGAACCAAAAACCGAAGAACCCTTTCGGAACCCTTTTATATAAGTGTAGATTCCATCTGCTAAGAGGGCTGGAAAACATGAACACATGGACATCATGTAGCCAGGGACACAGGAACACATGGACATCATGTAGCCAGGGACACATGAACACATGGACATCATGTAGCCAGGGACACAGGAACACATGGACATCATGTAGCCAGGGACACAGGAACACATGGACATCATGTAGCCAGGGACACATGAACACATGGACATCATGTAGCCAGGGACACATGAACACATGGACATCATGTAGCCAGGGACACATGAACACATGGACATCATGTAGCCAGGGACACATGAACACATGGACATCATGTAGCCAGGGACACATGAACACATGGACATCATGTAGCCAGGGACACATGAACACATGGACATCATGTAGCCAGGGACACAGGAACACATGGACATCATGTAGCCAGGGACACATGAACACATGGACATCATGTAGCCAGGGACACATGAACACATGGACATCATGTAGCCAGGGACACATGAACACATGGACATCATGTAGCCAGGGACACATGAACACATGGACATCATGTAGCCAGGGACACATGAACACATGGACATCATGTAGCCAGGGAAACATGAACACATGGACATCATGTAGCCAGGGACACATGAACACATGGACATCATGTAGCCAGGGACACATGAACACATGGACATCATGTAGCCAGGGACACATGAACACATGGACATCATGTAGCCAGGGACACATGAACACATGGACATCATGTAGCCAGGGACACATGAACACATGGACATCATGTAGCCAGGGACACATGAACACATGGACATCATGTAGCCAGGGACACATGAACACATGGACATCATGTAGCCAGGGACACATGAACACATGGACATCATGTAGCCAGGGACACATGAACACATGGACATCATGTAGCCAGGGACACATGAACACATGGACATCATGTAGCCAGGGACACATGAACACATGGACATCATGTAGCCAGGGACACATGAACACATGGACATCATGTAGCCAGGGACACATGAACACATGGACATCATGTAGCCAGGGACACATGAACACATGGACATCATGTAGCCAGGGACACATGAACACATGGACATCATGTAGCCAGGGACACATGAACACATGGACATCATGTAGCCAGGGACACATGAACACATGGACATCATGTAGCCAGGGACACATGAACACATGGACATCATGTAGCCAGGGACACATGAACACATGGACATCATGTAGCCAGGGACACATGAACACATGGACATCATGTAGCCAGGGACACATGAACACATGGACATCATGTAGCCAGGGACACATGAACACATGGACATCATGTAGCCAGGGACACATGAACACATGGACATCATGTAGCCAGGGACACATGAACACATGGACATCATGTAGCCAGGGACACATGAACACATGGACATCATGTAGCCAGGGACACATGAACACATGGACATCATGTAGCCAGGGACACATGAACACATGGACATCATGTAGCCAGGGACACATGAACACATGGACATCATGTAGCCAGGGACACATGAACACATGGACATCATGTAGCCAGGGACACAAATGACTGTTTTGAAGATAAATACTGTTGTCATTATCTAACCATTATCATAATTTACATGGCTCGCTATCATAGTAGTTGAAGTTAAATCCTGTTGTCATTATCTAATCATTATCATAATTTACATGGCTCGCTATCATAGTAGTTGAAGATAAATACTGTTGTCATTATCTAACCATTATCATAATTTACATGGCTCGCTATCATAGTAGTTGAAGTTAAATCCTGTTGTCATTACCTAATCATTATCATAATTTACATGGCTCGCTATCATAGTAGTTGAAGATAAATACTGTTGTCATTATCTAACCATTATCATAATTTACATGGCTCGCTATCATAGTAGTTAAAGATAAATACTGTTGTCATTATCTAACCATTATCATAATTTACATGGCTCGCTATCATAGTAGTTGAAGATAAATACTGTTGTCATTATCTAACCATTATCATAATTTACATGGCTCGCTATCATAGTAGTTGAAGATAAATCCTGTTGTCATTATCTAACCATTATCATAATTTACATGGCTCGCTATCATAGTAGTTGAAGATAAATCCTGTTGTCATTATCTAACCATTATCATAATTTACATGGCTCGCTATCATAGTAGTTGAAGATAAATCCTGTTGTCATTATCTAACCATTATCATAATTTACATGGCTCGCTATCATAGTAGTTGAAGATAAATCCTGTTGTCATTATCTAACCATTATCATACTTTACATGGCTCGCTATCATAGTAGTTGAAGATAAATCCTGTTGTCATTATCTAACCATTATCATAATTTACATGGCTCGCTATCATAGTAGTTGAAGATAAATCATGTTGTCATTATCTAACCATTAGTAGGAATGCACATATTGCATGCCATGCAATATGTGCATTCCTACTGATGTATTTTTGTATCACAGTAATTATCATATACGTACATTTAAGCCAAACTGTCCTAATTATAGTAAATACTGGCATAATGTTTTCTGTTTTTCAGTCACGGGTGAAGTAAGTGCTTTACGTTTGTCCATTCGTGTTTGTTTGTTTGTTCGTTCCACAAGTGTTGAATTATACATAGTAATACAAATCAATAAATAATGTCGAACTATGAGTGCGCTGCGCCTTGGTCTCTCCTTCCACCCACTTGTGACACTATCATGGTAGTTGAAGATAAATCCTGTTGTCTTTATCTAACCATTATCATAATTTACATGGCTCGCTATCATAGTAGCTGAAGATAAATACTGTTGTCATTATCTAATCATTATCATAATTTACATGGCTCGCTATCATAGTAGTTGAAGATAAATACTGTTGTCATTATCTAACCATTATCATAATTTACATGGCTTGCTATCATAGTAGTTGAAAATAAATACTGTTGTCATTATCTAATCATTATCATAATTTACATGGCTCGCTATCATAGTAGTTGAAGATAAATCCTGTTGTCATTATCTAACCATTATCATAATTTACATGGCTCGCTATCATAGTAGTTGAAAATAAATACTGTTGTCATTATCTAACCATTATCATAATTTGCATGGCTCGCTATCATAGTAGTTGAAGATAAATACTGTTGTCATTATCTAACCATTATCATAATTTACATGGCTTGCTATCATAGTAGTTGAAGATAAATACTGTTGTCATTATCTAACCATTATCATAATTTACATGGCTCGCTATCATAGTAGTTGAAGATAAATCCTGTTGTCATTATCTAACCATTATCATAATTTACATGGCTCGCTATCATAGTAGTTGAAAATAAATACTGTTGTCATTATCTAACCATTATCATAATTTGCATGGCTCGCTATCATAGTAGTTGAAGATAAATACTGTTGTCATTATCTAACCATTATCATAATTTACATGGCTCGCTATCATAGTAGTTAAAGATAAATACTGTTGTCATTATCTAACCATTATCATAATTTACATGGCTCGCTATCATAGTAGTTGAAGATAAATACTGTTGTCATTATCTAACCATTATCATAATTTACATGGCTCGCTATCATAGTAGTTGAAGATAAATCCTGTTGTCATTATCTAACCATTATCATAATTTACATGGCTCGCTATCATAGTAGTTGAAGATAAATCCTGTTGTCATTATCTAACCATTATCATAATTTACATGGCTCGCTATCATAGTAGTTGAAGATAAATCCTGTTGTCATTATCTAACCATTATCATAATTTACATGGCTCGCTATCATAGTAGTTGAAGATAAATCCTGTTGTCATTATCTAACCATTATCATACTTTACATGGCTCGCTATCATAGTAGTTGAAGATAAATCCTGTTGTCATTATCTAACCATTATCATAATTTACATGGCTCGCTATCATAGTAGTTGAAGATAAATCATGTTGTCATTATCTAACCATTATCATACTTTACATGGCTCGCTATCATAGTAGTTGAAGATAAATCCTGTTGTCATTATCTAACCATTATCATAATTTACATGGCTCGCTATCATAGTAGTTGAAGATAAATCCTGTTGTCATTATCTAACCATTATCATAATTTACATGGCTCGCTATCATAGTAGTTGTTTTAGTTTCACCAGTTGAAGAATGTCTACAGATGTCATGAACTACATTATATATTTACTGGATGTTATTCAACTATGTGTTCTAATGAAATGTTCGATATCATATTTAACCCCTTCCCTTTGTTCTTCTCTGCCTTGGGGATGGAGCTTCTTTGTGAATCCATGTTCAGCGATAGTGTGCTGTGGTTTTCTTCTGACCTGGGGGAAGGCAGTTGATATGGAGACAAACGCAGCTGTCTCCGAAACATCAGAGAGGGTTCGTTCATCACTCAATAGGCTGTAACATTACACTCTTTTTTTACATGCTTGTAAAAGTCATTTTCACATGACTTTACCCCCATGTTTGTATACTATAGTGATGGATGGAGAAATGTCATGCACTGCATGCCATGCAATATGTGCATTCCTACTGATGTATTTTTGTATCACAGTAATTATCATATACGTACATTTAAGCCAAACTGTCCTAATTATAGTAAATACTGGCATAATGTTTTCTGTTTTGCTCTCTGTTAGTGAGATATCTGAGTTTGTGATAAAAATATTGTGGTGTTTTGTTAGACTTCAGTGCGGCTTTTGACATTATTGATCATAGTCTGCTGATGGAATAACATGTGTTATGGCTTTACACCCCCTGCTATATTGTGGATAAAGAGTTACCTGTCTAACAGAACAGAGGGTGTTCTTTAATGGAAGACTCTCCAACATAATCCAGGTAGAATCAGGAATTCCCCAGGGCAGCTGTCTAGGACCCTTACTGTTCTCATCTTTACTAACGACATGCCACTGGCTTTGAGTAATGTCTATGTATAGTGTCTATGTATGCAGATGACTCAACACTATACACGTCTGCTACTACAGCGAATGAAATCACTGCAACACTAAACAAAGAGCTGCAGTTAGTTTCAGAATGGTTGGCAAGGAATAAGTTAGTCCTGAATATTTCAGAAAATCACTGTATTTGGGACAAATCATTCACTAAACCCTAAACCTCAACTAAATCTTGTAATGAATAATGTGTAAATTGAGCAAGTTGAGGTGATTAAACTGCTTGGAGTAACCCTGGATTGTAAACTGTCATGGTCAAAACATATTGATACAACAGTAGCTAAGATGGGGAGAAGTCTGTCCATAATAAAGTGCTGCTCTGCCTTCTTAACAACACTATCAACAAGGCAGGTACTACAGGCTCTAGTTTTGTCACACCTGGACTACTGTTCAGTCGAGTGGTCAGGTGCCACAAAGAGGGTCCTCAGAACAGGGCAGTACGGCCGGTTGTACACAGAGAGCTAATATTAATAATATGCATGTTGATCTTCCATGGCTCAAAGTGGAGGAGAGATTGACTTCATCACTACTTGTTTTTAAAAGGAGTATTGACAAGCTGAATGTAATGTTACTAGCCCACAGCTCGGACACTCATGGATACCCCACAAAAACTGCCACCAAAGGTCTCCTTACAGTCCCCAAGTCCAGAACAGACTATGGGAGGAACACAGTATTACATAGAGCCATGACTACATGGAACTCTGTTCCACAACTGATGCAAGCAGTAGAATCAGATTTAAAAAACAGATACACAAAAATACACACACACACACGCACGCACACATATACATACACACACACACACACACGTACACATTAGTGTTGTATTGTAGATATGTGGTAGTAGAGTATAGTGTTATGAAATATGTATTATAAATTGTATATACCTGCCTTAATGTTGCTGGACCCCAGGGAGAGTAGCTTCTGCCTTGGCAGAACTAATGGGGATCCATAATAAATACATAATATAAATACAGTACATCCAAGTCTATGCCATCAGAGGTGTCACAAGCTATGTTTAATTCAAAACATATGATTTACTAACTTTAAGTGGTTAATATAATCCTAACAATACAGTATAACCCCAATAAACAGGGTATGACACATGTAGCCGGGCTGGAAAGTAGTCAATGTACAGCAGCCTGGTTGTCGGGGGAAGTGTATCCAAGGAGGGCCACTGTTAATATCCTCTATGGGGAGAACAGCATTGCACCAAAAGAATAGTTCTGGCTTTGAGACAGGAAGTGTCAAGTCGACATTGTTTCATTTCTTTCCCCTAAACAACCAGAGATGAGACTCAAAGAGATCGAAGCTGGAACTAACTGCACACTTTGCATGACCACAAGTATGGTGTCATATTGGATGAGTTATCCATCGTCATCCTCTTTTTCCTCCCTTCTTCCTCACAGCCCTCTCATCCTTTATCATCTGCTGTTGTCACCCTATCTGTCTCCCAGGAGAGCTAACTCTGTTAAGTGAATTTGTTCGACTTGACTTTGGAAGGACATGAAAGAGAGGGGTGGAAAACTGTTAACGTGACGCTGCCAAGAAGAACAAATCAGCCAGAACAAGCAGGCACTAGGCAGACCTTTTTGGAAGCCACATTGAACAGAAACACACAATCCATCTCTTTATTCATGACAGGGGCCATTCTCTCCGTGTTGGCTCTCTCTCAGAGGTTTGTCTTTTGCTTCTCCTCTTACATACAGTAGGATCATGGGATTGTTGATCTTCTTATTTTTAAATCAGGTTACAAATATGATCACACATAGCCAATCCGTAGTAATAGATCGTATGCTATGGAAAATAGTGACTGTTATAATTTGAATAAACTATACACTATCAGAAACAAATTGATTAAAAGCAGCCACATTTGAAAAGAAAAGCGCTATCTAAGATAATATAGCTGCTGTATCCTCATTGTTCGAATTATGAGCTTTGCAACCATTGATATACATGAGAAAACTATGGAACAGAGGCCTATGTCTCCATAACTATGGAACAGAGGCCTATGTCTCCAGAATTATGGAACAGAGGCCTATGTCTCAAACTATGGAACAGGGGCCTATGTCTCTAAAACTATGGAACAGGGGCCTATGTCTCAAACTATGGAACAGGGGCCTATGTCTCTAAAACTATGGAACAGAGGCCTATGTCTCCAGAATTATGGAACAGAGGCCTATGTCTCCAGAATTATGGAACAGAGGCCTATGTCTCCAGAATTATGGAACAGAGGCCTATGTCTCCAGAATTATGGAACAGAGGCCTATGTCTCCAGAATTATGGAACAGAGGCCTATGTCTCCAGAATTATGGAACAGAGGCCTATGTCTCCAGAATTATGGAACAGAGGCCTATGTCTCCAGAATTATGGAACAGAGGCCTATGTCTACAGAATTATGGAACAGAGGCCTATGTCTCCATAACTATGGAACAGAGGCCTATGTCTCTAAAACTATGGAACAGAGGCCTATGTCTCTAAAACTATGGAACAGAGGCCTATGTCTCTAAAACTATGGAACAGAGGCCTATGTCTCTAAAACTATGGAACAGAGGCCTATGTCTCCAGAATTATGGAACAGAGGCCTATGTCTCCAGAATTATGGAACAGAGGCCTATGTCTACAGAATTATGGAACAGAGGCCTATGTCTCCATAACTATGGAACAGACGCCTATGTCTACAGAATTATGGAACAGAGGCCTATGTCTCCATAACTATGGAACAGAGGCCTATGTCTCCAGAATTATGGAACAGAGGCCTATGTCTCCATAACTATGGAACAGAGGCCTATGTCTCCAAGCTTTTAAAATTCTTCTCTTTCTCCATTTTATAGTCAACAAACATCACATAAACCTAGCTTGCAGAACATTAAATGTTAGTCAAATGAATAACGTTGTGAGTATGAGTCATTCGATTTTAGGCTATAGCTGACTTTCCCAGGTGACTTGAGCAGAGTGTGATGATGTTATGGGATAATTTTGATTAGAACTGATGTATGAGGACACTTCATCTATGCTGCTATGAATTATTCAACAAGCTGCGCTTTGAGAACCCACAGGGTTTTATTTGGGAACCCAGGTGGGAGCTGTTTAAAATCCTGACAGCTTCAACTTGTTTCCTCCTTAGTCCTCTCTGAAAACTTTGGCTGCTTTGTATGGCCCTGCCAGGGTGTTTATGAACACTTGGACCGCTGAGGTGTTTGTCGCCGTAGGTGAAGACCACCAGAGCAGGAGGAAGGTGGCCAGAGGAGGGGTGAGGTTACCAGGCAAATGCCAGCCTTAAAACCATAGAAAACCCAATGGAGACATACAGTGCATTCAGAAAGTATTCAGACCCCATGACTTTTTACATTTTTTTTATTTAACCTTTATTTATCTAGGCAAGTCAGTTAAGAACAAATTCTTATTTA
>CM042387.1:1542375-1577375 GCA_023634145.1 Thymallus thymallus | reverse complement strand
AAAAAGACCTCTTAACCTCCCACACTGGATAAACAAATGTTCAACCGTTTCATCCATCCCGCAAAAAGGACATTCCCTCCCTACTTCTGGATTCAGGTGCGCCACGTGTCTGTTCGTAGCTATAATTCCATACATCAGTCTCCACTGTAAATCTGCTGTGCGTTTCTCAATAGGAGGCTTGTACAGAGATCTCCAGCATCCTCTGAAGTCTGGCCCAAACACTTCTGTCCACCTCCATGTTTTCACTCTTCTCAAAACAGTTTGATGAGACACTTTAACACACACAATGTATAGTGCCTTTTTACCAATGTCTTGAAATGCTCCCAACTCTGGAGTTTTAAAGGACAAAAAGGTATCTTCATCTCCCTGACGTTCCTGTGCAGCAGAGACACGTATTGATGGAAATCTGTAGCTCCCTCCCAGCAAAGGAATTCCTAATGCTTCTCTGCAGGCTCCAGGCAACGTTGAGCGTACTTCCTCCAACATTTGTTCCAATAGACGTAAAGAACGTAGTCCTGTCTTCTGCTGAAGTGAAGCTGCCGTCCTCCATCCATTGCCATCCCTTAAATGTTCGATCTTTGTACATCCCGCTCTGACCAGACAATTCCTCACACTGCTTGAAGACAACATTTTTGCTTCTATCAAAGAATTGTGAAACAATGGTTCTCCCATAATCCAGTCTTGTGGTTTCATAATCTCTCTTGTCACAAAAAAAGTCATATTCCACACTTTCAACATGGATTGGTAGAAAGAAGTCAAATTATTCAAATCCAGTTCATTAATTTTCAGTAAAAACAGCTGCTTGTCATATCCCAGATTTGATGTTCTCCTTAACAGAGCGCATGCCACATTTGTCCACTCCATGTCCTCCTCGTACAATAGTCTCTGTGCTGCCTGTAATCGAAAAGTATGGATCCTGCTCCTTATGTCAATCAGACTTTGTCCTCCCTCCTGAGTTGGAAGATACAGAACTGACGCAGGAATCCAATGCTGTCCTGACCAAAAAAACTCCACTAATTTCCTCTGGATACTTTTAACAATGTCATCTGGAGGCTCTAATACGTTGAGTCTGTGCCATAACATGGAGGCAGCCAGATTATTTGTAACCAAAATCCTACCCCTGTAGGATAGCTCTGGCAATATCCATTTCCATTTAGACAATTTAGTAGAAACCTTCTCCAACAACCCCTCCCAGTTCCTTTTTCTATAGCTTTCTACTCCTAAAAACACTCCAAGAACTTTTATACCTTCTTTACCCCAATGCAATCCCCCAGGAAGTGGAGGTGGCCCACCATTTTCCCACTGACCCACAATAAAACCATTACTTTTTTCCCAATTGACTTTAGCTGAAGATGCTTTCTCGTAAACATCCAAACACTCACATAGTATTTTCATATCTTCTTGCCCAGTAACAAAAATCGTTACATCATCAGCATAAGCTGACACAAAACATCTCGACTCCCTTGGGTCACCTGGAATCATAAACCCATTTAATTCATTTCTTAATTTGCATAAAAGGGGCTCAATTGCTAGGCTATATAATTGCCCTGACAGAGGACACCCCTGTCTAATACCCCTTTTTACAGGCAATGGATAAGTCAAACCATTCCCCATCTTAAGCATTATTGAAGCCCCTTTATACAACAAACGTATCCATGAAATAAAACCATCCCCGAACCCAAATGATTCCAAGACTTTAAAAATGTACTCATGACCCACCCTATCAAAGGCTTTCTCCTGATCAATGGATAAAAATCCCACATTACAATTTTCATTAATAGACACATCAATTACATCTCTTATTAAAAACAGATTATCCATGATTGTGCGACCCGGAATACAATATGTTTGCTCTCCTTTGACCACAATGTTTAAATATTTTTTTAACCTATTGGCTAAAACTTTTGCCAATATTTTATAATCCGAGCACATCAACGAAACAGGTCGCCAATTTTTTAACAAACCTAGATCTCCACTTTTTGGTAAAAGAGAGATCACAGCCCTCTGACAGCTAGTTGGTAACGTGCCTTTTTCAAAACATTCACAACAAACTTCATAAAAATCTTCACCCAAAACAGTCCAAAAAGTCTTATAAAACTCAGCAGGTAAACCATCTATTCCTGGTGCACGCCCTGTGGAGAGGTTTTGAACTGCATCTGAAAGTTCATTAAAATTAATCATAGTGTCAAGCTTTTTCTTATCCTCAGTTTGCAACTTTGGTAGTCCTTGTAATAGTTGTGCCATATTCTCAGAGTCACAGTCAGTGTGTCCATACAAATCAGAATAAAAATCCATTGCCATTTTCCTCATTTCTGTTTGATTTGATGTTAATGTTCCATTTTCCTTGCGCAGGTGAAAAATGCCCTTTCGTTGTGCAATTTTCCTCTCCAGATTAAAAAAATAGGAAGTTGGAGAGTCAATATCCTTGATAGAAGAAATTCTTGCTCTAATTAAAGCGCCCTTCGCTCTTACCTCTAAGATGGATCTTAATTCAAGTTTCTTACTCTTTAAATCATTAGATACACCCAAAACATTTACATCCATCACACTTTCCATACATATAATTTCCTTCTCCAACTGCTCAATTTTCTTTTTAACACATGCAGTAGTATTGTAGGAAAAATTTTGACAAAAAACCTTTATCTGTGTTTTCCCCACCTCCCACCATTGTGTCATTGTTTCAAAATTACCTTTATTCAATTTCCACATTTTCCAAAAATCACCAAATTTTTCACAAAAAAAACTATCCTGCAGAAATTTACAATTAAAATGCCAATAAAATCTGGGGCGTGCTAAAGTAGTAATGTTGAAATCTATGGTTACAATATGATGATCGGAAAAACCATTAGGGAAGATGCTAGCATTAGATACTCTATTCATATTAGTTTTACTCATATATATTCTATCTAGTCTTGCTCCAGTTACAGTAGAGTCTAGTATTTTAACCCATGTATACTGTTTAATTGTCTGATTCATATTTCTCCACACATCTATTAAGTCAAACTCTCTAATAGTATTAAGAAGAACATTACTAGACTGTGGATGAGACTCCTCTCTGTTCCTATCTAAAAGAAAATTTGTGGTGCAATTCCAATCGCCTCCCATTATTATGCAAGCATCATTATCACATTTTTTTATTGCACTCTGTAACTTCCTAAACAGTTCCACACGTTCTGATCCATTGTTTGGAGCATAAACATTTATGAAAATAATTTTTAGCTCATTTATTTCTCCTGTGACCATTATAACTCTACCCTTTTCTATTTCTTCAGTTGACAAAATTTTTAAATTCAAATTCTTTGAAAAGAGAATAGCTACTCCAGCACTTATGTTTGACCCATGACTGAAGACACTCTCCCCCTCCCACCATCTACACCACTCTACTTCATTTGTACAATCTGTGTGTGTTTCTTGCAAAAAAGAAACCTTTACATTCTTAATATTAATTAATTCTGCCACCATTGCTCTCTTGCTCCTGTCTCTCCCCCCGTTAATATTTAAAGAGGCTACCCTTATCATCTCCATAGAATATTTAAAGAGATAGAAAAGAGAGACAGAGAAAATCAAAGAGTATAGTAAAGTCACCCTTAGTGATATGTAGACCATTGATTAAATTATTTGAATTTACGTTTTATAGGGTTTTTTTCCTTCCGCATTTTCGCAAGAAACTTTTTTAAACGAAATCTCTTTCTCTGACTGAGTTCATCTTCTCCAACCTTCCTCTGCCAATAACGAACAGAAGTCTCAAACCTCTTCCGATCAGAAAAATAATTCCGCACCTCAACAGATTTTCCAAAGGTTTCATCTAAGAATGTATTTATTTCCTCTAGTGAATAAACCTGCTCACAACTTATTTGTGAAACATCTGACACGTCTGAAAAGTCAGACAATCCACCACCATTATCATCATCATCATCGTCATCATCATCCATTTCCTCATCAACCATTTCTGATTGCACCTTCTTAATTGAAGATACTATCCTTCCTCTTTCCGAAACTTCACCTTTCAGCCCGTTTGCATCATCATTCGTCTGGCCTATATTCTCTGAACTCTCCACGGCGTCATCCTGTTCAGACCCCTGTACCACAGTGCTTCTCTCAACAGTCACATCAGTTCCAACTTTCTTCATTTTTCCCTTTTTTTTCTCACTACCAGAAACTCCCTCGGTATCTTTTTCATTATTAAGGGACGAATCTTTTATCATCATTCCTTCCTTCACACTTGAAACCACATTCTGATCCTCATTGTTCACCATTGCTGCTTCATTTGGTACATTACTCTTCTGCACATCGTTTTCCTTATTCCTTTCTGAAGTATTGCTAGGGCCTGCTTCATTCTCAGATTCTACTCTATGAGGACAAGACAGCCTAACATGTCCAATGCTCCCGCAATCAAAACAACGCATCTCTCCCGTGCTCGCATACATCATATACGACTTACCCTCAAATACACAGCGAAATGAGATATTCAGCGTTGGTTCATTTAGAAACATGTACACCTGTCGCCTAAACGACAATACATGTTTTAAAGCAGCATGTTTACAACCAAGTGAAACCGTTCTAATTCCACTGGCAAGTTTTCCAAAACGAGAAAGCTCTCGTTCAATGTCGTCATCAGGAATAAAAGTTGGAACATTTGAAACGGTCACCTTCTTCGTAATTGAAACTAATGGTTGAACAGGGACAAAAGTGCCACTTACCGAAATCCCGCTCTCGATCAAACTATGAACCAGATTTTCTTCTTTCAAAAATACCACTACGGCCTTGTTCATCCGAGACGCCGAGACGATGTTCTCATGCCCCACGCGCTCTGCCACATCCAGCAACACGTCCTCTACAGACACACCTGCTTGGGTCACACACCTAATCCCATGCCGGAGCGACAGGCCTGACGCCTGCACACTCGTGTGAGACGCCATTCCTGCCTTCGACACGAGACAACTCTCGCGGAAACCCTCAGATTTTTTATTTTGTTTTTATTTTTTATATATTTTTTTTTATTATTATTATTATTATTATTATTTTTTTTCAAATAATGGAATACAAAGAAAGAAACAGTGAAAATTTCCTCTCACCTAAATCACCCTCCCATGCGTTCCCTTCCCAATTCCCAGCATGCACCAGAGAGAGAGAGAGAGAGAGAGAGAGAGGGAGAGAGAGAGAGAGAGAGAGGGAGAGAGGGAGAGAGAGGGAGACAGAGAGAGACAGAGAGAGAGAGAGAGAGAGAGACAGAGAGAGAGAGAGAGAGAGAGAAAGAGAGAGAGAGAGAGAGAGAGAGAGAGAGAGAGAGAGAGGTAGTGTGAGCTCCTGAGTTATTCTGAAAAAATATAGAATTAGAGTTAGATAAATCAAGATAAACAGGACACTAACCTCACCATTATACAGGATACTAACCTCAACATTATACAGGACACTAACCTCAACATTATACAGGACACTAACCTCAACATTATACAGGACACTAAACTCAACATTATACAGGATACTAACCTCAACATTATACAGGATACTAACCTCAACATTATACAGGATACTAACCTCAACATTATACAGGATACTAACCTCAACATTATACAGGATACTAACCTCAACATTATACAGGATACTAACCTCAACATTATACAGGATATTAACCTCAACATTATACAGGATACTAACCTCAACATTATACAGGACACTAACCTCAACATTATAAAGGATACTAACCTCAACATTATACAGGATACTAACCTCACCATTATACAGGATACTAACCTCACCCTTATACAGTCACCCACCCAGTACTGAACACACCCTGGTCCCACAACTGCACTGCTCCTCCATCATTGAGAAGGATAAATTCACAGAGCTGGAGAGAGACATGGTGGAGCTCAGAGAGCTAGTCCATACAATCCAGACAGAGCAAACCCACAAAACAGACCAGCACAACAACACCCACCAAACAAGACCCAGAGAGCAGAAGGTGGAGATGGACAGCCGTATGAGAGAGCTGGCTGCTCTACGGACCGAGGTGAGAGAACTCAAAGAGGCACACATGGCACTGAAGGAAGAGGTGAGACAGCTAAAGGGTGACAGAGAGCAGGACACTCCCCTAGAGAAGCAAGCAGAACAGCCCACCTCAGACCCAGACCACAACATCAACACCACAATGGGTCAGATAACACAGGACCCACCAACCCAACAGACCCCACCCCCTCCTGACTGATGGCAGGCCATTCTTGCATAATCAATGCTTGGAGTTTGTCAGAAGTTGTGGGTTTTTGTTTGTCCACCCGCCTCTTGAGGATCGACCACAAGTTCTCAATGGGATTAAGGTCTGCGGAGTTTCCTGGCCATGGACCCAAAATGTTGATGTTTTGTTCCCCGAGCCACTTAGTTATCACTTTTGCCTTATGGCAAGGTGCTCCATCATGCTGGAACAGGCATTGGTTGTCACAAAACTGTTCTTGGATGGTTGGGAGAAGTTGCTCTCGGAGGATGTGTTGGTACCATTCTTTATTCATGGATGTGTTTTTAGGCAAAATTGTGAGTGAGCCCACTCCCTTGGCTGAGAAGCAACCCCACACATGAATGGTCTCAGGATGCTTTACTGTTGGCATGACACAGGACTGATGGTAGCGCTCTCCTTGTCTTCTCCGGACAAGGTGTTTTCCGGATGGCCCAAACAATCGGAAAGGGGATTCATCAGAGAAAATGACTCTACCCCAGTCCTCAGCAGTCCAATCCCTGTACCTTTTGCAGAATATCAATGTGTCCCTGAAGTTTTTCCTGGAGAGAAGTGGCTTCTTTGCTGCCCTTCTTGACACCAGGCCATCCTCCAAAAGTCTTCGCCTCACTGTGCGTGCAGATGCACTCACACCTGCCTGCTGCCATTCCTGAGCAAGCTCTGCACTGGTGGTGCCCCGATCCCGCAGCTGAATCAACTTTAGGAGACGGTACTGGCGCTTGCTGGACTTTCTTGGGCACCCTGACGCCTTCTTCACAACAATTGAACCTCTCTCCTTGAAGTTCTTGATGATCGAATAAATGGTTGATGTAGGTGCAATCTTACCAGCAGCAATATCCTTGCCTGTGAAGCCCTTTTCGTGCAAAGCAATGATGACAATATGTGTTAACCATGGTTGACAGAGGAAGAACAATGATTTCAAGCACCACCCTCCTTTTAAAGCTTCCAGTCTGTTATTCTGACTCAATCAGCATGACAGAGTGATCTCCAGCCTTGTCCTTGTCAACACTGACAATCACTGACATGATGGCAGCTGGTCCTTTTGTGGCAGGGCTGAAATGCAGTGGAAATGTTTTTTGGGGATAAAGTTTATTTTCATGGCAAAGAGGGACTTTGCAATTAATTGCAATTCATCTGATAACTCTTCATGACATTCTGGAGTATATGTAAATTGCCATCATCAACACTGAGGCAGCAAACTTTGTGGAGACCAATACTTGTGTCATTCTCAAAACTTTTAGCCACAACTGTACACTATGGAACACAAAGCTTTTACTATCTCATCATTACTGTCTGAGGCAGTGGTGTAAAGTACTTAAGTAAAAATACTTTCAAGTACTACTTAAGTAGTTTTTGGGGGTATCTCTATTTTACTTTACTATTTATATTTTTGATAACTTGTATTTTTACTTCACTACATTCCTAAAGCAAATTATGTACTTTTTACTCCATACAGTTTCCTTGAAACCCAAAAGTACTTGTTACAGGACATGAAAATGGTCCAATTCACAAACTAATCAAGAGAACATCCTTGGTCATCTCTACTATCTGATCTGGTGGATTCACTAAACACAAATGCTTAGTTTGTAAATTATGTCTGAGTGTTGGAGGGTAGATAGATAGGGAGGGAAAGAGAGTGAGAGAGAGATGAGGAGAGAGAGATGAGAAGAGAGAGAGATGAGGAGAGAGAGAGGCACCACTTGCTATCCGTACATTAAAAAAACAAGAAGACGGTGCCGTTTCTTAATATAAGGAATTTGAAATGATCTATACTTTTACTTTTGATATATTTTAGCAATTACATTTACTTTTGATACTTAAGTATATTTAAAACCAAATACTTTTATACTTTTAAGTAGTATTTTACTGGGTGACTTTCACTTTCAATTGAGTCATTTTCTATTAAGGCATCTTTACTTTTATTCAAGTATGACAATTGCTTCTCCATCCTTGTCATAGCTTCTCTATGTAGCCATGGTCATAGTCTGACAGGTCTATTATTTCTGTTTCTGATGGTGGTTTGTGTTAGGGATCCTACATATGTTTGCATGTTCCACACCAGGTTGTGGGTCATTGTGTGTTTCCAGGTCACAAGTAAGTGTGTCACGCTGTTTGTTTACCCGTGTTTTGTTTGCTAGTTCGTCATTTTTTGAAGTGTTAAGAATTAAATAAATGTCGAACTATGATTGCACCGCGCCTTGGTCTCTCTTTCCACCAACACGTGACAATCCTTGAGGGGGAGATCAACCATTTCCAGGCCCAGGGACGTGTACTAGTCTGTGGTGACCTAAATGTCAGTACTGGACAATAACCTGACACTCTCAGCACACAGGGGGACAAACACCTGCCTGGAGGTGACAGCATTCCCTCCCCCATATGCCCCCCTAGACACAACTATGACAACATAACCAACAAAAAAACGTGTCACAACTCCTGCAGCTCTGTTGGACACTGGGTCTGTACATAGTCAATGGTAGGCTTCGAGGAGATTCCTATGGTAGGTACAAATATAGCTCATGTCTTGGCAGTAGTACTGTAGAATACTTTATCACTGACCTCAACCCAGAGTCTCTTAGAGCGTTCACAGTCAGTCCTCTGACACCCCTATCAGATCACAGCAAAATCAGTCTACTTGAACAGAGCTTTGCTCAATCATGAGGCATCAAAGCCAAAGGAACTGAGTAATATTAAGACATGCTATAGATGGAAGGAAAATAGTGTGGAAATCTACCAAAAAACAATTAGGCAAAAACAAATTCAATCCCTTCTAGACAACTTCCTGGACAAAACGTTTCACTGTAATAGTGAAGGTGTAAACTTGTCAGTAGAAAACCTAAACAGTATATTTGACCTTTCAGCTTCCCTTTCAAATCTAAAAATGTCGAGCAGAAAACCTAAGATAATTAACAACAATGACAAATGGTTTGATGAAGAATGCAAAAACCTAAGAAAGAACCTATCCAACCAAAAACATAGAGACCCAGAAAACCTGAGTCTACGCCTTCACTATGGTGAATCACTAAAACAATACAGAAATACACTACGGAAAAAGAAGGAACAGCACGTCAGAAACCAGATCAATGTAATTAAAGAATCCATAGAATCTAACCACTTCTGGGAAAATTGGAAAAAACACTAAACCAACAACAACACGAAGAGTTATCTATCCAAAATGGAGATGTATGGGTAAAACACTTCTCCAATCTTTATGCCTCTATAACAAAGAACAAACAGCAAATAAATATACACAATCAAATACAAATCTTAGAATCAACTATTAAAGACCAGAACCCACTGGATTCTCCAATTACATTTAATGAACTACAGGACAAAATACAAACCCTCCAACCCAAAAAGGCCTGTGGTGTTGATGGTATCCTCAATGAAATGATAAAATATACAGACAGCAAATTCCAATTGGCTAAATGCAGCTTATGCCCCACCCTCTTCAACATATACAGTGGGGAGAACAAGTATTTGATACACTGCCGATTTTGCAGGTTTTCCTACTTACAAAGCATGTAGAGGTCTGTAATTTTTATCATAGGTACACTTCAACTGTGAGAGACGGAATCTAAAACAAAAATCCAGAAAATCACATTGTAGGATTTTTAAATAACTAATAGATAGATAGATAGATAGATAGATAGATAGATAGATAGATAGATAGATAGATAGATAGATAGATAGATAGATAGATACTTTATTGATCCCCCGGGGGGGAAATTTCATTATCAAGCAGCTACAACAAAAACACAGGGCAGGTGCAAAATGCCACAACGAAAGTACACAAAAGACAGATACACGGTACATGATACATAGAGCGGCAGTATTTTATTGCATGACATAAGTATTTGATCACCTACCAACCAGTAAGAATTCCGGCTCTCACAGACCTGTTAGTTTTTCTTTAAGAAGCCCTCCTGTTCTCCACTCATTACTTGTATTAACTGCACCTGTTTGAACTCGTAACCTGTATAAAAGACACCTGTCCACACACTCAATCAAACAGACTCCAACCTCTCCACAATGGCCAAGACCAGAGAGCTGTGTAAGGACATCAGGGATAAAATTGTAGACCTGCACAAGGCTGGTTTGGGCTACAGGACAATAGGCAAGCAGTTTGGTGAGAAGGCAACAACTGTTGGCGCAATTATTAGAAAATGGAAGAAGTTCAAGTTGACGGTCAATCTCCCTCGGTCTGGGGCACCATGCAAGATCTCACCTCGTGGGGCATCAATGATCATGAGGAAGGTGAGGGATCAGCCCAGAACTACACGGCAGGACCTGGTCAATGACCTAAAGAGAGCTGGGACCACAGTCTCAAAGAAAACCATTAGTAACACACTGCGCCGCCATGGATTAAAATCCTGCAGCGCTTGCAAGGTCCCCCTGCTCAAGCCAGCTAATGTCCAGGCCCGTCTGAAGTTTGCCAATGACCATCTGGATGATCCAGAGGAGGAATGGGAGAAGGTCATGTGGTCTAATGAGACAAAAATAGAGCTTTTTGGTCTAAACTCCACTCGCCGTGTTTGGAGGAAGAAGAAGGATGAGTACAACCCCAAGAACACCATCCCAACTGTGAAGCATGGAGGTGGAAACATAATTATTTGGGGATGCTTTTCTGCAAAGGGGACAGGACGACTGCACCGTATTGAGGGGAGGATGGATGGGGCCATGTATCGCGAGATCTTGGCCAACAACCTCCTTCCCTCAGTAAGAGCATTGAAAATGGGTCGTGGCTGGGTCTTCCAGCATGACAACGACCCAAAACACACAGCTAGGGCAACTAAGGAGTGGCTCCGTAAGAAGCATCTCAAGGTCCTGGAGTGGCCTAGCCAGTCTCCAGACCTGAACCCAATAGAAAATCTTTGGAGGGAGCTGAAAGTCTGTATTGCCCAGCGACAGCCCCGAAACCTGAAGGATCTGGAGAAGGTCTGTATGGAGGAGTGGGCCAAAATCCCTGCTGCAGTGTGTGCAAACCTGGTCAAGAACTACAGGAAACGTATGATCTCTGTAATTGCAAACAAAGGTTTCTGTACCAAATATTAAGTTCTGCTTTTCTGATGTATCAAATAATTATGTCATGCAATAAAATGCTAATTAATTACTTAAAAATCATACAATGATTTCACAGTTGAAGAGTACCTATGATTAAAATTACAGACTTCTACATGCTTTGTAAGTGGGAAAATCTGCAAAATTGGCAGTGTATCAAATACTTGTTCTCCCCACTGTATATCAACGAATTGGCGAGGGCACTAGAACAGTCTGCAGCACCCGGCCTCACCCTACTAAAATCTGAAGTCAAATGTCTACTGTTTGCTGATGATTTGGTGCTTCTGTCCCCAACCAAGGAGGGCCTATAGCAGCACCTAGATCTTCTGCACAGATTCTGTCAGACCTGGGCCCTGACAGTAAATCTCAGTAAGACCAAAATAATGGTGTTCCAAAAAAGGTCCAGTTGCCAGGACCACAAATACAAATTCCATCTAGACACCGTTGCCCTAGAGCACACAAAAAACTATACATACCTCGTCCTAAACATCAGCGCCACAGGTAACTTCCACAAAGCTGTGAACGATCTGAGAGAAGGGCCTTCTATGCCATCAAAAGGAACATACAATTTGACATACCAATTAGAATCTGGCTAAAAATACTTGAATCAGTTATAGAACCCATTGCCCTTTATGGTTGTGAGGTCTGGGGTCCGCTCACCAACCAGGAATTCACAAAATGGGGCAAACACCAAATTGAGACTCTGCATGCAGAATTCGGCAAAAATATCCTTAGTGTACAACGTAAAACACCACATAATGCATGCGGAGCAGAATTAGGCCGATACCCGCTAATCATCAAAATCCAGAAAAGAGACGTTAGATTCTACAACCACCTAAAAGGAAGCGATTCCCAAACTTTCCATAACAAAGCCATCACCTACAGAGAGATGAACCTGGAGAAGAGTCCCCTAAGCAAGCTGGTCCTGGGGCTTTGTTCACAAACACAAACAGACCCCACAGAGCCCCAGGACAGCAACACAATTAGACCCAACCAAATCATGAGAAAACAAAAATATATTTACTTGAGACATTGGAAAGAATTTTTAAAAAAAACTGAGAAAACTAGAATGATATTTGGACCTAAACAGAGAGTACACAGTGGCAGATTGAAGAACAAACTCCATTGTAAATACATCCCATATTTATGTTTATATATTTTCCCTTTTGTACTTGAACTATTTGCATATACCGTAAAATGACATTTGAAATGTCATTATTCTTTTGGAACTTTTGTGAGTGTAATGTTTACTGAAAAAAATTGTTTATACACTTTATCATGACCCATAGACTACTTTTGCAGAGAGGAACCATCTAACATCAAGTTGTAAAATCCTGAACTTCCCCTTTAATAAATCAAGGTGTTTTACCACAACAATGCTAGCCAGGAGGACAGTACACTTTAATGACGTACCAACGTGCCAAGGGTTTTCTAACGGTCTGAGAAGATATTTCAGCTATCTTTCCTCTCTTTATCCAATACACAACAAATAGGAGAGGACTTTAAAAAGATAGAATCCCTTACCGACGAAAAGCAGGGAGAAGATGATAACCAGCTGGTAGATGCCGTGTCCCAGGATGTTCTTGGTCATAGTGCTGGAGATCAGCGGTTTGTTGCGGCCATACGGCTTCCTCATCAGCAGGGCCTCGGTAGGGGGCTCGGTCGCCAGGGCCAGGGATGCAAAGGTGTCCATTATCAGGTTCACCCACAGCATCTGGACTGCCTTTAGAGGAGAATCCTAAAGGAACTCACAAGGTTATTAAAGGCTGGGAGAAACGTACAGCAACACAGAGGTTTATTAAAGACTGGGAGAATCATACAGCAGTACCTAATGTTATTAAAGGCTGGGAAAATCCTACAGCAGCACACACACCATTATTAAAGCATGGGAGAATCCTACAGCAGCACACACACCATTATTAAAGCATGGGAGAATCCTACAGCAGCATACACAACATTATTAAAGGCTGGGAGAATCCTACAGCAGCACACAGGGTTATTAAAGGCTGGGAGAATCCTACAGCAGCACACAGGGTTATTAAAGGCTGGGAGAATCCTACAGCAGCACACACACCATTATTAAAGCATGGGAGAATCCTACAGCAGCACACAGGGTTATTAAAGGCTGGGAGAATCCTACAGCAGCACACAGGGTTATTAAAGGCTGGAGAATCCTACAGCAGCACACAGGGTTATTAAAGGCTGGGAGAATCCTACAGCAGCACACAGGGTTATTAAAGGCTGGGAGAATCCTACAACAGCACACAGGGTTATTAAAGGCTGGGAGAATCCTACAGCAGCACACAGGGTTATTAAAGGCTGGGAGAATCCTACAACAGCACACAGGGTTATTAAAGGCTGGGAGAATCCTACAGCAGCACACAGGGTTATTAAAGGCTGGGAGAATCCTACAGCAGCACACAAGGTTATTAAAGGCTGGGGGAATCCAAAAAGGAATATAGAGTTTTAATTAGAGCTGGACTCTCCAACCTATGTTGTTTGAACCCCATACGAAGATAACATACAGTACAGTACTCTGAATAATATAACTTTAAATTCAACCCTGTTCCTAGAGAGCTACCACCCTACAGGAGGGTAACTCTCCAGGAACAGGGTTTGAGTTTTGTATTTTTATTTATTATGGATCCCCATTAGTTTCTGCCAAGGTAACAGCTACTCTTCCTGGGTTCCAAACAGATTAAGGCACTTACATCACACATAAAAACAAATATATTATAGTATGTCATATAACATTATTCCGCCAGTACATATCTACAATACAAAATGTTTAATACCACCATACAACAATATTACAATGTACAGGTGTGTAGAGTTTGTGTGCTAGCGTCTTTGTGCGTATGTTTGTGTCTATTCAGTCCCTGACTTGGGGACCGTGAAGAGACCTCCGGTGGCATGTCTTGTGGAGTAAGCATGGGTGTCTGAGCTGTGTTCTAGTCATTTAAAACAGACAGCTCTATGCATTCAACATGTCAATACCTCTCACAAATACAAGTAGTGATGAAGTCAATCTCTCCTCCACTTTGAGCCATGAGAGATTGACATGCATTAATGTTAGCTCTCTGGGTACGTTTAGTGTATAGTGTTGTCCACATATAGAGACATGTTGTTAAAAGGCAGAGGCATGTCGTTAGTAAAGATTGAAAAAAGTAAGGTGCCTAAACAGCTGCCCTGGGGAATTCCTGATTCTACCTGGATTATGTTTGAGAGGCTTCCATTAAAGAACATCCTCTGACAGGTAACTCTTCATCCACACTATCTCAGGGGGTGAAAAGCCATAACACATACATTTTTTCCAGCAGCAGACTATGATGTCATTGGAGTTAAAACCTACAGGAGGGAGGCTCTCCGGGAACAGTGTTCGGAGTGTAAACCTACAAGAAAGTAGCTCAACAGGAACAGGGTTTGCGTTAAAACCTACTGGAGGGTACCTCTACAGTAACAAGATTAGGGGTTAAAACCTACTGGAGGGTACATCTACAGTAACAAGATTAGGGGTTAAAACCTACTGGAGGGTACCTCTACAGTAACAAGATTAGGGGTTAAAACCTACTGGAGGGTACCTCTACAGGAACAAGATTAGGGGTTAAAACCTACTGGAGGGTACCTCTACAGGAACAAGGTTAGGGGTTAAAACCTACTGGAGGGTACCTCTACAGGAACAAGGTTAGGGGTTAAAACCTACTGGAGGGTACCTCTACAGTAACAAGGTTAGGGGTTAAAACCTACTGGAGGGTACCTCTAAAGGAACAAGGTTAGGGGTTAAAACCTACTGGAGGGTCCCTCTACAGGAACAAGGTTAGGTGTTAAAACCTACTGGAGGGTCCCTCTACAGGAACAAGGTTAGTGGTTAAAACCTACTGGAGGGTACCTCTACAGGAACAAGGTTAGGGGTTAAAACCTACTGGAGGGTCCCTCTACAGGAACCAGGTTAGGGGTTAAAACCTACTGGAGGGTCCCTCTACAGGAACAAGGTTAGGGGTTAAAACCTACTGGAGGGTACCTCTACAGGAACAAGGTTAGTGGTTAAAACCTACTGGAGGGTCCCTCTACAGGAACCAGGTTAGGTGTTAAAACCTACTGGAGGGTCCCTCTACAGGAACCAGGTTAGGGGTTAAAACCTACTGGAGGGTCCCTCTACAGGAACAAGGTTAGTGGTTAAAACCTACTGGAGGGTCCCTCTACAGGAACAAGGTTAGTGGTTAAAACCTACTGGAGGGTACCTCTACAGGAACAAGGTTAGGTGTTAAAACCTACTGGAGGGTCCCTCTACAGGAACAAGGTTAGGTGTTAAAACCTACTGGAGGGTACCTCTACAGGAACAAGGTTAGGTGTTAAAACCTACTGGAGGGTACCTCTACAGGAACAAGGTTAGTGGTTAAAACCTACTGGAGGGTCCCTCTACAGGAACAAGGTTAGTGGTTAAAACCTACTGGAGGGTCCCTCTACAGGAACAAGGTTAGTGGTTAAAACCTACTGGAGGGTACCTCTACAGGAACAAGGTTAGGTGTTAAAACCTACTGGAGGGTCCCTCTACAGGAACAAGGTTAGGTGTTAAAACCTACTGGAGGGTACCTCTACAGGAACAAGGTTAGGTGTTAAAACCTACTGGAGGGTACCTCTACAGGAACAAGGTTAGTGGTTAAAACCTACTGGAGGGTCCCTCTACAGGAACAAGGTTAGGTGTTAAAACCTACTGGAGGGTACCTCTACAGGAACAAGGTTAGGTGTTAAAACCTACTGGAGGGTACCTCTACAGGAACAAGGTTAGGTGTTAAAACCTACTGGAGGGTACCTCTACAGGAACAAGGTTAGTGGTTAAAACCTACTGGAGGGTCCCTCTACAGGAACCAGGTTAGGGGTTAAAACCTACTGGAGGGTCCCTCTACAGGAACAAGGTTAGTGGTTAAAACCTACTGGAGGGTCCCTCTACAGGAACAAGGTTAGTGGTTAAAACCTACTGGAGGGTACCTCTACAGGAACAAGGTTAGGTGTTAAAACCTACTGGAGGGTCCTTCTACAGGAACAAGGTTAGTGGTTAAAACCTACTGGAGGGTACCTCTACAGGAACAAGGTTAGGTGTTAAAACCTACTGGAGGGTCCCTCTACAGGAACAAGGTTAGGTGTTAAAACCTACTGGAGGGTACCTCTACAGGAACAAGGTTAGGTGTTAAAACCTACTGGAGGGTACCTCTACAGGAACAAGGTTAGTGGTTAAAACCTACTGGAGGGTCCCTCTACAGGAACCAGGTTAGGGGTTAAAACCTACTGGAGGGTCCCTCTACAGGAACAAGGTTAGTGGTTAAAACCTACTGGAGGGTCCCTCTACAGGAACAAGGTTAGTGGTTAAAACCTACTGGAGGGTACCTCTACAGGAACAAGGTTAGGTGTTAAAACCTACTGGAGGGTCCTTCTACAGGAACAAGGTTAGTGGTTAAAACCTACTGGAGGGTACCTCTACAGGAACAAGGTTAGGTGTTAAAACCTACTGGAGGGTCCCTCTACAGGAACAAGGTTAGGTGTTAAAACCTACTGGAGGGTACCTCTACAGGAACAAGGTTAGGTGTTAAAACCTACTGGAGGGTACCTCTACAGGAACAAGGTTAGTGGTTAAAACCTACTGGAGGGTCCCTCTACAGGAACAAGGTTAGTGGTTAAATGGTGTTTGGCGCCGCCCTGAGTAGTCGCCTGTTAAGCAGCTCCCGTTGTCCGTGCATAAATTGTTGTTTTAGTTAGTTTTTTCGTCTCTTTTCTTTAGTTTTCTTTGCTACAGTTGAACTATAATAGTTCAGGATTATGGATTTTCTCGCAGCTGAACGTCGACAGGAGTCGTCAACTATTATTATTTACAACAGAGCCCAGCTCCTGGATTTAGCACACGCAGCGCTGCTGCACCCCAGGGAAAAGTTTGATATTCCGGACGAGTTGAAAAGGCGGCGTCGTGGACGCAGGGCGGGATTGAAGTGTAAGGCGAAGGGGAGGAAGTACAAGCCGGCTATACCGTCTATCATTATGGGCAACGTGAGGTCACTACGTAACAAGATGGACGAGCTCGAGGCTCTTGTCCGTGGACAAAAGGATTATCGGGAAACGAGCCTAATGTTTTTCACGGAGACTTGGCTGAACGATAACATCCCCATAGAGAACGTCACTATCGACGGTTTCCAGACCATCTAAGCGGACAGGGATCGCGTCTCTTCCGGTAAGAGTAAGGGTGGTGGGCTGGCTTTATTAGTTAACAACAGATGGTGTAATCCAAACCATATTACTCTTAAGGAAAAGTTTTGTAGCCCGGACATTGAACTATTAGCTGTTAGCCTGAGACCCTACTATTTGCCGAGGGAATTCACGGCGGCCATTGCTGTTATTGTTTACATCCCGCCCTCCGCGAACGCAAACACAGCATGTGACGTCATCCACTCTGTTATCGCGAGGTTACAGACAGCACATCCCAGTGCTTTCTTTGCCATTTCGGGGGATTTTAATGATGCATCTCTGTCTTCAACGCTGCCCACGTTCAAACTGTTCGTGAAGTGCCCAACCAGGAATAATAAAACTCTGGACTTGTTATATGCTAATGTGAAGGATGCATACAACTCCACTGCACTCCCTCCCCTCTGTAGATCGAATCACAACCTTGTCCACCTTACTCCACTCTACAGGCCTTTGGTCCAACAGCAGCCTGCGACCACCAGGACCATTAGGAGATGGTCCCCGGAGGCGAATGAGGCCCTACAGGACTGCTTTGAAACAACAGACTGGGATGTGCTCTGTGAGGCTCATGGGGAGGACATCGATGGACTTACTGACTGCATAACAGACTATATTAATTTTTGTGTAGACAACACTGTACCCACCAGGAAGGTACGCTGTTTCCCAAACAATAAACCCTGGGTCACCAGCGATCTGAAGGCCCTGCTGAATGAGAAGAAGAGGGCCTTCAAGGAGAGGGACAAGGACAAGGACAAATTGAAATGCGTCCAGAGGGAGCTGAAGTTGCGGATTGCTGAGGGGAAGAGAGGGTATAAGGAGAAGATGGAGGACAAGCTGAGGCAGAGCCAGGTGAGAGAGGTGTGGAAGGGTATGAGAAATATCACTGGCTTCAAAAAGTCAAACAATGGGCAGACGGAGGGGACCCAGGACAGAGCCAATGAGCTGAACCAATTTTTTAACAGGTTTGATACTGGCCCTGTCCACCTCCCTTCCAGCTCCCCAGACCACACACCCTCACGGCTGTCCTACCCCCACTTTGCTCACAACACCTCTGCTGAGACAATCAGTGACCCGTCCTCCACCCCTGCTCCCCGTGGACTGATCCTCAACACCCCCCTTCCCCCCACCTCCCCACCGGGGCTGGCTTTCACCACCAACCAAGTGAAGAGAGAGCTGGAGAGACTACATCAGTGGAAAGCGGCGGGCCCTGATGGCATCAGCCCAAGGGTCCTTAGGGTCTGTGCTGACCAACTGTGAGGAATACTCCAGCGTTTCTTCAACCTGAGCCTAGAAAGGGTACCTGTGCTGTGGAAAACATCCTGCCTCGTCCCAGTGCCCAAGAAGGCACACCCCACTGTCCTGAATGACTTCAGACCTGTAGCGCTAACATCCCACATCATGAAGACCCTGGAAAGGTTAGTCCTCGCTCACCTCAGACCCCTGGTGTGTTCATCACTGGAGCCCCTGCAGTTTGCATACCAGCGCAACATCGGGGTGGATGATGCAATCATCTTCCTTCTGCAGAGGGCCTACTCTCACCTGGACAACGCAGGTTGCACTGTGAGGGTTATGTTTTTGACTTCTCCAGTGCCTTCAATACCATTCAGCCCCTGCTACTGGGTGAGAAGATGAGGAGGATGAAAGTGGAAGCACCCTTAGTCTCCTGGGTCACGGACTACCTGACCGGTAGGCCACAATTTGTGTGACTACAGAGCTGTGTGTCAGAACGGGCAGTTAGCAACACAGGGGCCCCCCAGGGAACGGTCCTGTCCCCCTTCCTGTTCACCCTCTACACCTCGGACTTCAGATATAACTCTGAAACATGCCACCTACAGAAGTTCTCGGATGACTCAGCAATTGTAGGGTGCATCAGGGGTGGGCAGGAGGAGGAGTACAGGAGCACAATCAGTGACTTTGTGTTGTGGTGTGAGCAGAACCACCTTCAGCTCAACATCAGCAAAACAAAGGAGATGGTGGTGGACTTCAGGAGAACCAAGGCACAACTGACTGCAGTCCCTATACAGGGGATGGATGTGGAATTGGTTGGGTCATACAAGTTCCTGGGAGTCCATATGGACAACAGGCTGGAATGGGCTGGTAACACCGGGGCCCTGTACAAAAAGGGCCAGAGCCGACTCTAATTTCTGAGGAGGCTCAGGTCCTTCAACGTGTGCAGTAAACTACTGCATACCTTCTACCAGTCTGTGGTGTGCTTTTTTGCAGTGGTGTGCTGGGGAGCAAACATTAAAGCCGGTGATGCTTCTCGGGTAAATAAGCTGATCAGGAAGGCTAGCTTTGTCCTGGGGATGAGCCTTGACACTCTAGAGGAGGTGGCGGAGAGACGGATCCTGGCCAAACTGCTGGCCATCATGGACAACGTCACACACCCTCTGCACGCCATGGTTATGACGCAGAGGAGCACTTTCAGTCACAGACTGATCCCACCACGGTGTGCCAGATAGTGCTACAGGAGGTCCTTCCTGCCGGCGTCTATTAGACTATATTAGACCATAGATCTGGAACTGTTGGGGTGCTAGGACCTAATTTTACAATTATGCATCCATCCGTGAGTAACTCTGATCCGTCATCACTCATTCACTCAGGACCTATTTATTCATGCAGGTCTGTATATACATACTCATGTACAGTTGTTATATCATATCACGTGCAATATTGCTAGTAATATCAGGGGATGAAAAGCCATAACACATACATTTTTTCCAGCAGCAGACTATGATGTCATTGGAGTTAAAACCTACAGGAGGGAGGCTGTCCGGGAACAGTGTTGGAGTGTAAACCTACAAGAAAGTATCTCAACAGGAACAGGGTTTGCGTTAAAACCTACTGGAGGGTACCTCTACAGGAACAAGATTAGGGGTTAAAACCTACTGGAGGGTACCTCTACAGGAACAAGGTTAGGGGTTAAAACCTACTGGAGGGTACCTCTACAGGAACAAGATTAGGGGTTAAAACCTACTGGAGGGTACCTCTAAAGGAACCAGGTTAGGGGTTAAAACCTACAGGAGTGTAGCTCTCCGGGAACATGGTTGGAGTTAAAACCTATATGTGGGTATCTCTCCAGGAACAGGGTTGGAGTTTAAGCGTACAGGAGGACAGCTCTCCAGGAATAGGGTTGGAGTTAAAACCTACAGGAGAGTAGCTCTCCAGGAACAGGGTTGGAATTAAAACCTACAGGAGGGTAGCTCTCCAGGAACAGGGTTGGAGTTAAAACCTACATGAGGGTAGCTCTCCAGGAACAGGGTTGGAGTTAGAATATACAGGAGTGTGTGTGTGTGTGTGAGTGTGTGTGTGTGTGTGTGTGTGTGTGTGTGTGTGTGTGTGTGTGTGTGTGTGTGTGTGTGTGGTTACCTGTGTGATGCAGGCCCCAGTGAAGGCCACTATGACAGCCACCACATTGACAGTGAGCTGGAACTGGAGGAACTTGGAGATACTGTCGTAGACGTTCCTCCCCCACATCACAGCCTTCACTATACTACTGAAGTTATCATCCGTTAATATGATATCAGACGCCTCCTTGGCCACGTCTGTACCGGCTATACCCTGGAGAGAAAAGAGGTATGGTTTAATACTGCCTATACCCTGGAGAGAAAAGAGGTATGGTTTAATACTGCCTATACCCTGGAGAGAAAAGAGGTATGGTTTAATACCGGCTATACCCTGGAGAGAAAAGGTTTCTGGGTAGCCTTAAACAAATCTACATTGAATATACACTGCCGTTCAAAAGTTTGGGGTCACTTATAAATGTCCTTGTTTTTTCCCATTAAAATAACATACATTTATCAGAAATACAGTGTAGACATTGTTAATGTTGTAAATGACTATTTTAGCTGGAAACAACTGATTTTTTATGGAATATCTACATAGGCGTACAGAGGCCCATTATCAGCAACCATCACTCCTGTGTTCCAATGGCACGTTGTGTTAGCTAATCTAAGTTTATCATTTTGAAAGGCTAATTGATCATTAGAAAACCCTTTTGCAATTATGTTAGCACAGCTGAAAACTGTTGTGCTGATTAAATAAGCAATAAAACTGGCCTTCTTTAGACTAGTTGAGTATCTGGAGCATCAGCATTTGTGTGTTCGATTACAGGCTCAAAAAAGCTAGAAACACAGAACTTTCTTTTGAAACTCGTCAGTCTGCACCGGGGCCTCCCACTCCTCTTTCTATTCTGGTTAGAGCCCGTTTGTGCTGTTCTGTGAAGGGAGTAATAGACAGCTTTGTACGAGATTTTCAGTTTCTTGGCAATTTCTCGCATGGAATAGCCTTAATTTCTCAGAACAAGAATAGACTGAAAAGTGGCCATTTTGAGCCTCTAATCGAACCCACAAATGCTGATGCTCCAGATACTCAACTAGTCTAAAGAAGGCCAGTATTATTGCTTCTTTAATCAGCACAACAGTTTTCAGCTGTGCTAACATAATTGCAAAAGGGTTTTCTAATGATCAATTAGCCTTTTAAAATGATCAACTTGGAATAGCTAAGACAACGTGTCATTGGAACACAGGAGTGATGGTTATTGATAATGGGCCTCTGTACGCCTATGTAGATATTTGAGGCGGCAGGTAGCCTAGTGGTTAGAGAGTTGGGCCAGTAACTAAAAGGTCACTGGTTTGAATACCTGAGCCGACAAGGTGAAAAACCTGTCGATGTGTCTTTGAGCAAGGCACTTAAACCTAATTTGCTCCAGGGGCTGAAGCTGTAGGTAGGCTGTCATTGTAAACAATAATTGGTTATTTTATGTTTTATTTTATTTTATTTCACCTTTATTTAACCAGGTAGGCCAGTTGAGAACAAGTTCTCATTTACAACTGCGACCTGGCCAAGACAAAGCAAAGCAGTGCGACAAAAAACAACACAGAGTTACACATGAGAATAAACAAACGTACAGTCAATAACACAATAGAGAATCTATACACTACATAAATAGGCCATAGTGGCGGAATAAGTTACAGATTAGAATTAACACTGGAGTGACAGATGTGCAAATGATGATGTGCAAATAGAGACACTGGAGTGCAAAATGAGCTAAAATAATAAATATGGGGATGAGGTAGTAGGGTGGGCTATTTACAGAAGGGCTATATACAGGTGCAGTGATCGATAAGCAGCTTTGACAGCTGATGCTTAAAGTTAGTGAGGGAGATAGGAACCTCTAGCTTCAAGGATTTTTGCAATTCGTTCCAGTCATTGGCAGCAGAGAACTGGAAGGAATGGTGGCCAAAGGAGGTGTTGGCTTTGGGGGTGACCAGTGAGATATACCTGCTGGAGCGCATGCTACCGGTGGGTGTTGCTATGGTGACCAGCGAGCTGAGATAAGGCGGGGATTTACCTGGTAAAGACTTATAGATGATTTTATTTAACTGACTAGCCTAGTTAAATTAAATACAATTTATAATATTCCATAAAGAATCTGCTGTTTCCAGCTACAATAGTCATTTACAACATTAACAATGTCTACACTGTATTTCTGATCAATTTGATGTTATTTTAATGGACCAAAAATTTGCTTTTCTTTCAAAAACAAGGACATTTCTAAGTGACCCCAAACTTTTGAACGGCAGTATCATAACAGAAGACTGAAATATAACAAAAGTGTTTGACATAGAGATACCGGATTTGACGTCATCAACGGGAGCCATGCTTTTACTCCTGTTTGCTTAGAGCGTGACGAGGAGAGGTATGTGTTATTTATGCTCCGGTCTTTTCAATGCACATGTTCGCAAATGCACAAGAAAAGACAAGCAAAAATTATATTGTCACTGATTTAGTGTTGCATTACGTTTATAGAAATATATATTCATGTGAATGTGGATAATGTTCGAGTGCAACTTTACAAGGCTAGCCCTGCTGTCGTTAGCTTGATGGCGGGAGAGGGTCTCCTTCAGGTGGAGACAGCGCGAGTTTTCTGACGATTTTCTCACGGGCATTCTGCACTGTCTTTTGTCTTTTATCAGGCAAATACACTTGTATGGAGTCCAGACGGCAGCATTAACTTTAGCCTTGAATTTGTTTCCATTCCATGCAGTCATTAAAAGAGAGACAACCGGCAGAATTGTGTGCAGAGCCTTGCCTTCCACCTACACCTTACCAGAACACAACGCAGAAAGTTACCGGTACAGAACCGGTTACACATGTGAGCCCATGTGTGTGTGTTGCTTGTGAGCCCATGTGTGTGTGTTGCATGTGACCTGAATAGCAGGGTAAGTCAATGTCACAGAGTTACATTTACATTTTAATAATTTAGCAGACACTCTTATACACAGCCACTTACAGTAGTGGGTGCATACATCTGTTTTTACTATTCCCGCCGTACTGGTCCCCCATGGGAATTGAACCCACAACACTGATCTTGCAAGCACCATCCTCTACCAACTGAGAGACAACCCTGGCGTGGCAAGCACCATGCTCTACCAACTGAGAGATAACACTGGCGTTGCAAGCACCATGCTCTACCAACTGAGAGATAACACTGGCGTTGCAAGCACCATGCTCTACCAACTGAGAGAGAACATTGTGTGTATATACTACCACATCTCACCACTAAGGGGCGCTCTTGTTCCACTATAGCTACAGCAGGGCTGGTGGGTGTTCTGTATGTAGTAGTAGTGAGGATGCTGCTTGGGTTATATCAGGATATTTCAAGGTTGCTAATAATGAGGAGGAGGCTGCTTGGGTTACACAAGGACATTTTAAGGTTACTAACAATGGATCCACTCCAGAGTTGTGAGAATGCTGTTCATTGACTACAGCTCAGTGTTCAACACCATAGTGAGTGGAATCCATGCGACCCTCAACTTTAACAAGATTCCCAGTACCGGCACTGGCCACACAGCCCCACAGCATGATGGAACCCCCACCAAATTTGACTGTGGGTAGCAAGTGTTTTTCTTGGAACGCCATGCATAACGCCCCTTGTTATGACCAAATAACTCAATCTTTGTTTCATCAGTTCACAGCACCTTATTCCAAAATGAAGCTGGCTTGTCCAAATGTGCGTTCGTGGCGTGTGTGCAGAAAAGGCTTCTTCCGCATCACTCTCCCGTACAGCTTCTCCTTGTGCAAAGTGCGCTGAATTGTTGAACGATTCACAGTGACACCATCTGCAGCAAGATGATGTTGTAGGCCTTTGGAGGTGGTCTGTGGGCTGTTTTTGACCGTTCTCACCATCCTTCGCCTTTGCCCCTCCGATATTTTACTTGGCCTGCCACTTCTGGCTTTAACAAGAACTGTGCCTGTGGTCATCCATTTCCTCATTATGTTCCTCACAGTGGACACTGACAGCTTACATCTCTGCGATAGCTTTTTGTAGCCTTCCCCTAAACCATAATGTTGAACAATCTTTGTTTTCAGGTCATTTGAGAGTTGTTTTGAGGCCCCCATGTTGCCACTCTTCAGAGGAGAGTCAAAGAGAACAACAACTTGCAATTGGCCACCTTAAATACCTTTTCTCATGATTGGATGCACTTGTCTATGAAGTTCAAGGCTTAATGAGCTCACCAAACCAATTGTGTGTTCCAATTAATCAGTGCTAAGTAGTTACAGGTATTCAAATCAACAGAATGACAAGGGTGCCCAAATTTTTGCATAGCCTATTTTTCACATCTGATTTAATTTCATACAACTTAATATTGCTACACTAAAAATCTTTGTCTGGACAATACCACAGTACTCAGCTTTTATTAGAAAATGAATGGCATGCCACTGTGATCATTTTCTGTGACGACAGAGTAAATTATTATGCAGCCTCAGAGGGGTGGCCAAACTTTTTCATACGACTGTGTACTGTATATCTCTGTTGAATGTCAGTGAAAAAACGTAAGTGTGTATTCGTTCATTGCATCGTTGTTTTTTGTGTGAGTTTAGTTCGTCATTGAGTGGATACTATAATAAAACTATTACTGCGCTGCGCCTTGGTCTCTCCAAATACCAACACGTGACTGTATGGTGAGGTGAGGTGATGTGTGGTGTGGGGTGGTGATAGGTGATGTGTGATAGGTGATGTGTGCTGTGGGTGGTGTGTGCTGTGGGTGGTGAGGTGAGGTGTGATAGGTGATGTGTGCTGTGGGTGGTGTGTGCTGTGGGTGGTGAGGTGAGGTGTGATAGGTGATGTGTGCTGTGGGTGGTGTGTGCTGTGGGTGGTGAGGTGAGGTGTGATAGGTGATGTGTGCTGTGGGTGGTGTGTGCTGTGGGTGGTGAGGTGAGGTGTGATAGGTGATGTGTGCTGTGGGTGGTGTGTGCTGTGGGTGGTGAAGTGAGGTGTGATAGGTGATGTGTGCTATGGGTGGTGTGGTGAGTTGTGATAGGTGATGTGTGCTGTGGAGTTGGGGGGGGGGGTGAGGTGTGTTAGGTGATGTGTGGAGTGGTGAGGTACGGTGTGGTAGGTGATGTGTGCTATGGGTGGTGTGGTGAGTTGTGATAGGTGATGTGTGCTGTGGAGTTGGGGGGGGGGGGGGGTGAGGTGTGTTAGGTGATGTGTGGAGTGGTGAGGTACGGTGTGGTAGGTGATGTGTGGAGTTGGGGGGTGTGTGGTGAGGTGTGATAAGTGCTGTGGGTGGTGTGGTGAGGTGTGGTAGGTGATGTGTGGAGTGGGGGGGTGTGGTAGGTGATATGTGGTGAGGTACGGTGTGGTAGATGATGTGTGGAGTGGGGGGTGAGGTACGGTATAGTAAGATATTGTAGATACAGTATGCATCCAGCCCCAGGTCCTACCATGGCAAAGCCCACGTCAGCCTTCTTCAGGGCTGGTCCATCGTTAGTTCCATCTCCTGTCACTGCCACCACCTGTCTCTGGTCTGTCAAGCAGCTGTCTATGATGCCTAGAGGACACAACCCAACACACAGGGCTTCAGTAAGGGCAACTACAATCAGAAGGAGAGGAGAGGAGAGGAGAGTGTATATCTTTCCCAAGGGAACTTCATTTTGGCATTAGGTTCAGACAGTTGACATACACAGCCGGACAATAATGTGGTACAGGAAGCGGCTAGTAGACAGACAGGAAGCGGCTAGTAGACAGACAGGAAGCGGCTAGTAGACAGACAGGAAGCGGCTAGTAGACAGACATGGAGACCCTCCTCTCTCACCTTTAACCAATGTGTGTTTGTCAGTAGGGGAGGATCTAGCCAGGACTCGCAGTTTAGGCCACACCTTGTCTATGCGCTCCTGCTCAACCTGCAGTAAAGAGTGAACAGTACATGTGTTTGTTTTCTATGACTGTTTTATTTCTTATTGTATTGATGTTTGTAATGAAAGGGCTCATCTTTAAAATAGACCTTGGTCTCAGCATGACTAACTGCCAGAATAAAGGATAAAGAAATAAAACATTTCACAACCTGAAGGTCCTTTATCCTGATGGAACATACAGTAGACTCCTGACAGATCAACCAGAGAATGCATGTAGTATCGCAGTGGTTCTCAAACCTGTACTGAGGGATCCCCAGATGTTTCACAATTTTGTTGTAGCCCTGAACTATCTCTGATTCACATAGACAAGAGCTTGATGATTAGTTGACAAGTTGAATCAGGTGAACGGCTGGGGGGCTGGGAACCCCTGCTGTGGCGTACCTCTCCCTTCTCGTTGCGGATCCTTCTGTTGAACTCCTTGCCGTCGATGCACAGGAAGTCTTCTCCAGGGTGGATGATGCCACACTTGATGGCGATGGCCCTGGCCGTGTTGATGTTGTCACCTGTCACCATGCGCACCGTGATGCCCGCACGCTGGCAACGCACAATGGCAGAAGGCACCTGCAGGGCACACACAGAGGTAAGCGCACACAGTCAGATCAGCACTACAGAGAAGGATGTGAACCAGGGTAGCTGCAGGATGAGTCCCTATATATCACAGACAATACCCTTCATACTGTAGAACAGTGAGTCCCTATATATCACAGACAATACCCTTCATACTGTAGAACAGTGAGTCCCTATATATCACAGACAATACCCTTCATACTGTAGAACAGTGAGTCCCTATATATCACAGACAATACCCTTCATACTGTAGAATAGTGAGTCCCTATATATCACAGACAATACCCTTCATACTGTAGAATAGTGAGTCCCTATATATCACAGACAATACCCTTCATACTGTAGAATAGTGAGTCCCTATATATCACAGACAATACCCTTCATACTGTAGAACAGTGAGTCCCTATATATCACAGACAATACCCTTCATACTGTAGAACAGTGAGTCCCTATATATCACAGACAATACCCTTCATACTGTAGAACAGTGAGTCCCTATATATCACAGACAATACCCTTCATACTGTAGAACAGTGAGTCCCTATATATCACAGACAATACCCTTCATACTGTAGAACAGTGAGTCCCTATATATCACAGACAATACCCTTCATACTGTAGAACAGTGAGTCCCTATATATCACAGACAATACCCTTCATACTGTAGAACAGTGAGTCCCTATATATCACAGACAATACCCTTCATACTGTAGAACAGTGAGTCCCTATATATCACAGACAATACCCTTCATACTGTAGAACAGTGAGTCCCTATATATCACAGACAATACCCTTCATACTGTAGAACAGTGAGTCCCTATATATCACAGACAATACCCTTCATACTGTAGAATAGTGAGTCCCTATATATCACAGACAATACCCTTCATACTGTAGAACAGTGAGTCCCTATATATCACAGACAATACCCTTCATACTGTAGAATAGTGAGTCCCTATACAGTACATGACCAACAGTATGTGGGCACCAGCTCGTGGAACATCTCATTCCAACATCATGGGCATTAATATGGAGTTGGTTCCCCCTTTGTTGCTGTAACAGCCTCCAACACTACCGCTGCACCAATGTGTCAGAGGAAACACAGTTCAACTGACGACTGAAGCCAGCCTGCAGGCAGCCGGCCCACCCTATGGGACTCCCGGTCACGGCCGGTTGTGACACAGTCTGGGATCGAACCGGGGTCTGTAGTGACGTCTAAACCAATACGATGCTGTGCCTAAGTCCACTACGTCACTCAGGAGGCCCATGCATACCCACAAGACATGCCACCAGAGGTCTTGTCACGGTCCCCAAGTCCAGAACAGACTACATAGAGCCATGACTACATGAAACTCTGTTCCACATCAAGTAACTAATTCAAGCAGTAGAATCAGATTTTAAAAACATTTAAAAATACACCTTATGGAACAGAGGGGACTGTAAAGAGACACACACACAGGCACTGACACAAAATAATACACTATTCACACACGCACTATTCACACACGTACACATGGATCTTGTATATTAGATATGTGGTAGTAGAGTAGTGGTCTGAGGAACACTTAATGTATTGTAGATATGTGGTAGTAGAGTAGTGGTCTGAGGAACACTTAATGTATTGTAGATATGTGGTAGTAGAGTAGTGGTCTGAGGAACACTTAATGTATTGTGAAAAGGGTTATGATGACACACCAAATGATGACCACCAATCAGAGACCACTATGATGACACACCAAATGATGACCACCAATCAGAGACCACTATGATGACACACCAAATGATGACCACCAATCAGAGACCACTATGATGACACACCAAATGATGACCACCAATCAGAGACCACTATGATGACACACCAAATGATGACCACCAATCAGAGACCACTATGATGACACACCAAATGATGACCACCAATCAGAGACCACTATGATGACACACCAAATGATGACCACCAATCAGAGACCACTATGATGACACACCAAATGATGACCACCAATCAGAGACCACTATGATGACACACCAAATGATGACCACCAATCAGAGACCACTATGATGACACACCAAATGATGACCACCAATCAGAGACCACTATGATGACACACCAGATGATGACCACCAATCAGAGACCACTATGATGACACACCAAATGATGACCACCAATCAGAGACCACTATGATGACACACCAGATGATGACCACCAATCAGAGACCACTATGATGATACACCAAATGATGACCACCAATCAGAGACCACTATGATGACACACCAAATGATGACCACCAATCAGAGACCACTATGATGACACACCAAATGATGACCACCAATCAGAGACCACTATGATGACACACCAAATGATGACCACCAATCAGAGACCACTATGATGACACACCAAATGATGACCACCAATCAGAGACCACTATGATGACACACCAAATGATGACCACCAATCAGAGACCACTATGATGACACACCAAATGATGACCACCAATCAGAGACCACTATGATGACACACCAAATGATGACCACCAATCAGAGACCACTATGATGACACACCAGATGATGACCACCAATCAGAGACCACTATGATGACACACCAGATGATGACCACCAATCAGAGACCACTATGATGACACACCAAATGTGTTTGATGGATCGCGGGAAAAGAGCAGGAATAGGCTTTTGTAGGCTACTGTCCAAACTATGTCTTCCAATGGTGGGACTGCTGTCAGCATCCAAAGATTATCCAACTTGAATAACCGCTTGGAGGTAAGGATGACAGCAGTGGTGTAGTCTACGGCGATACGGATATCACTTCTTACTGATATCTACAGCGCGTTGATGTGAATCACACTGCTGCTCTCTCTTTTAGCTATTAGTGCTTTATGGATTGTGGTTGTTGTGGATGGTTGTATGGGGACAGGCTCAAACTCCTACACTATTGATAGACTTAAAGGGACAATCACAAGTTGATACATCCATTTGTGGAAATGATCAATTATATATATTAATGTAAAGATAATAGATATAATTTAATCATATTATTATATGTAGTAGTAAGCGATGGGTTAGAAGAAGCCTACATAACCAACCCATATATGGCTGCCTTAATGTTGCTGGACCCCAGGAAGAGTAGCTGCTGTCTTGGCAGGAACTAATGGGGATCCATAATAAACCCCAGGAAGAGTAGCTGCTGTCTTGGCAGGAACTAATGGGGATCCATAATAAACCCCAGGAAGAGTAGCTGCTGCCTTGACAGGAACTAATGGGGATCCATAATAAACCCCAGGAAGAGTAGCTGCTGCCTTGACAGGACCTCATGGGGATCCATAATAAACCCCAGGAAGAGTAGCTGCTGCCTTGGCACTCTCTCTCTCACTCTCACTCTCACACAGACACTCACGTACACACAGACACTCATACGCACACACTCACAAACACTCACACATACGCACACACTCACAAACACTCACACATACACACTCACACACACACTCTCACACATATACTCACACAAACACACACACACACTCACACACACATACACACTCACACACACACTTTCACACATATACTCACACACACAAACACACACTCACGTACACACTCTCACACACACACACACACACTCTCACACTCACGTACACACACACTCTCACGTACACACTCTCACACATACACACACACTCACACACACACATCACTCACACACACACTCTCACACATATACACACACTCACATACACACTCACACACACACTCTCACACATGTACACACTCTCACACATACACACACTCACACACATACACACTCACACACACACTCACACACACACTCTCACACATGTACACACTCTCACACATACACACACTCACGTACACACTCTCACACATACACACACACTCACACACACACATACACACACACTCTCACGTACACACTCTCACACATACACACACACTCACACACACACATCACTCACACACACACTCTCACACATATACACACACTCACATACACACTCACACACACACTCACACACACACTCTCACACATGTACACACTCTCACACATACACACACTCACACACATACACACACTCACATACACACTCACACTCACCCCCCCCCCCCCAACACCGCTCAAATGTCATCTCAATATGATTCAGTCTGATATACAGGGGTGGGTTGCATCCCAGATGTCCCTACATAGTACTCTATTTTTGACCAGGACCAGTGCACTATGTAGGGAATAGGGTGCTGTTTGGGACGCAGACCATCTCTGACTGAATAATAATGAGATGACCTTTGAGCGGTGTTGGGGGGGGGGGGTGAGAGGAGCCAGATGGGAAGGTGTTACAGTACTGACACCAACACCTCTGCTATAACATAAAAACAGTGGATCAACATTACACCTGCGTTTTGATTCATCAAATCAAATGTATTTATCAAGCCCTTTTTGCATCAGCCGATGTCACAAAGTGCTATACAGAAACCCAGCCTAAAACCCCAAACAGCAAGCAATGCAGATGTAGAAGCATGGTGGCTGGAAAAACTCCCTAGAAAGGCAAAAACCTAGGAAGAAACCTAGAGAGGAACCAGGCTCTGAGGGGTGGCCAGTCCTCTTCTGGCTGTGCCGGGTGGAGATTATAACAATTCATGGCCATTAAGGCCAGTTCTTTCTCCAAGATGTTCAAACATTCATAGATGACCATCAGGGTCAAATAATAATAAAAGTAGTTGTGGAGGTTGCAACAGGTAAATACATCAGGAGTGAATGTCTCTTGGCTTTTCATAGCCAGGCATTTAGATGCGGTAGAGAGCGCAGGTGCGGTGGGATAGAGCGCAGGTGTGGTAGAGAGAGCGAGATGAAAACAGCAGGTCTGGGACAAGGTAGCACGTCCAATGAACAGGTCAGGGTTCCATAACCACAGGCAGAAGAGTTGAAACCGGTGAAGCAACACGACCAGGTGGACTGGGGACAGCTAGGAGTCATCAGGGCAGGTGGGGTAGACCCAAGACACCGGATAATAACATCAGATTTAACAAACTGACACGAGCCCCCCGGCACATAGACTATTGCAGCATAGTCATTTATGTTAGCAGTCAATATCAACTAGGGATATCATGTTAGCAGTCAATATCAACTAGGGATATCATGTTAGCAGTCAATAGCAACTAGGGATATCATGTTTGCAGTCAATATCAACTAGGGATATCATGTTATTATGAGCCTACTCTGATGCGTTCTGCCTACAACAAAATATCTTGTATAGTTATCTTTGCATACCAGTGGAGGCTTCTGAGGGGAACGACTCATAATAATGGAATGTTATCAAACACATCCATTAGTATGGGCTCCCCTCAGCAGCCTCCACTGTATACTAAGTCTTGCATAGTTTGTTTTGTTTCGGTATGTTGTATTGAATTATTTTTATAATTCAACAAATTATTATTTACAATAACAGCCTACACCAGCCAAACCTGGACGACGCTGGGCCAATTGTGTGTCGCTCTATGGAACTCCCAATCACAGCCAGTTGTGATAGTGTTGTGGCTAATATTGCGTTGATTCGATCACAACTGCCACATTAAAGGGAAACGTTGATGGTGTTAACTAGCAGGAAACTCTAGAAAGATGAGTGCAGTGATTCTCTCTGTGGGATGATATTTCTTCACGGCAGGAGGTCCGGCAGTCTCAGGGCGGAGGCTGCGGGATCGGATGGAAATCAGGATCTGTCTGCAGCCTTTTTCTTCCTCAAAAATATCCTAATTATTTTGCCAGAATATGTTACGTCTTCATCCCATAAGTATTGACGGTAGTGAGATGTTACAGATATCTTTAGACATACAGCCAGTACCACCACTGAAATGTTACAGTTACCTTTAGACATATAGCCAGTACCACCACTGAGATGTTACAGCTATCTTTAGACATATAGCCAGTACCACCACTGAGATGTTACAGCTATCTTTAGACATATAGCCAGTACCACCACTGAGATGTTACAGCTATGTTTAGACATATAGCCAGTACCACCACTGAGATGTTACAGCTATCTTTAGACATATAGCCAGTAACACCACTGAAATGTTACAGTTACCTTTAGACATATAGCCAGTACCACCACTGAGATGTTACAGCTATCTTTAGACATATAGCCAGTACCACCACTGAGATGTTACAGCTACCTTTAGACATATAGCCAGTACCACCACTGAGATGTTACAGCTATCTTTAGACATATAGCCAGTACCACCACTGAGGTATAGAATCATAACCCACCCAAACCACGCCTATCTGAAATATCAACACGATCAATGAAATCAGCAGGTTAGACTAAAAGTATTGTTCTGGCAAAGATGCGTCCGTAGCATATGGCTAAACTGTATTTTATATGGATAATATTAACATATGTAGGCTACTCTGTTTTTCCAGACAAAACCAGAGGAAGTTAAACAAGTGCATTCTGGTCACTAATCTGGATCTGCACGCCAATGCTGATGACTCGTCATTGGTCAACAGTCAAAACGCACAATTTTTCGATTCTGAAGCACAGATTAGGTGTTTTCAAAAACAATAATGCCGTAGGTCTATGTTAGTGATCAGAACGAAAAAGCTAAGGTATAAATGGAAAATACTAATGGTAGGCTAATCACCTATAACAATATGTATATAAACCAAATCCCATTCAGTTTCACACTGGTGACCCCACAAACCCTTCTCACTGTGCTAGCTCACCCGAACAGTTTGCTGGTCCAATCAGAAGGCAGAGTGTGCATTTCACTAGCCAATCTGTTTTTTTGCACGTGCGATATGGGCTCTGGCTGCGTGGAGAGCAATCCACGGAGACTGTGCCACAAAATAAGTGACCAAACATTACAATTTCAAACAATCAGTCTCAAGTCCCGTGTAACTCAGATGGTAGAGCATGGCGCTTGCAATGCCAGGGTTGTGGGTTTGATTCCCATGGGGGACCAGTAAGAAAAAAGTATGAACATGTATACACTAACTAACTGTAAGTCACTCTGGATAAGAGTGTCTGCTCAATGACTAAAGTCTTGAGGCTGCAAGTTATTTTATATCATGTTGAGTCAAGTCATCAAATTTGTGACTGGAGTCCACACCTCTGTGAAACACTAAAGACACTCACACTTACCTCTCTCTCTCTCTCCTCTCTCTCCTCTCCTCTCTTGCTCTCTCTCTCTCCTCTCTCTCCTCTCCTCTCTTGCTCTCTTTCTCTTTCTCCCTCTCCTCTCTTGCTCTCTCTTTCTCTCTCTCCTCTCCTCTCTTGCTCTCTCTCTCTCCCTCCTTTCCTCTCTATCTCTCTCTCCTCTCCCTCCTCTCTCTCGCTCTCTCTCTCTCCTCTCCTCTCTATCTCTCCCTCCTCTCTCTCTTGCTCTCTCTCCTCTCCCTCCTCTCCTCTCTTGCTCTCTCTCCTCTCCCTCCTCTCCTCTCTATCTATCTCTCTCTTGCTCTCTCTCTCCTCTCCCTCCTGACTGGAGTCCACACCTCTGTGAAGCACTAAAGACACTCACACTTACCTCTCTCTCTCTCTCCTCTCTCTCCTCTACTCTCTTGCTCTCTCTCTCTCCTCTCTCTCCTCTCCTCTCTTGCTCTCTTTCTCTTTCTCCCTCTCCTCTCTTGCTCTCTCTTTCTCTCTCTCCTCTCCTCTCTTGCTCTCTCTCTCTCCCTCCTTTCCTCTCTATCTCT
>CM042387.1:1462221-1542175 GCA_023634145.1 Thymallus thymallus | reverse complement strand
AGATAGATAGATAGATAGATAGATAGATAGATAGATAGATAGATAGATAGATAGATAGATAGATAGATAGATAGATAGATAGATAGATAGATAGATAGATAGATAGATAGATAGATAGATAGATAGATAGATAGATAGATAGATAGATAGATAGATAGAGAGAAGGAGAGAGAGATAGATAGATAGATAGATAGATAGATAGATAGATAGATAGATAGATAGATAGATAGATAGATAGATAGATAGATAGATAGATAGATAGATAGATAGATAGATAGATAGAAGAGAGAAGGAGAGAGAGAGATAGATAGATAGATAGAGAGAGAGAGAGCGAGAGAGAGCGAGAGATAGATAGATAGAGAGAGAGCGAGAGAGATAGATAGAGAGAGATAGAGAGAGAGAGAGAGATAGATAGATAGAGAGAGAGATAGAGAGAGAGAGAGAGAGAGAGAGAGAGAGAGAGAGAGATAGAGAGAGAGAGAGAGAGAGAGAGAGAGAGAGAGAGAGAGAGAGAGAGAGAGAGAGAGAGAGAGAGAGAGATAGATAGAGAGAGAGAGAGAGAGAGAGATAGATAGATAGATAGATAGATAGATAGATAGATAGATAGATAGATAGATAGATAGATAGATAGATAGATAGATAGATAGATAGATAGATAGATAGATAGATAGATAGATAGATAGATAGATAGATAGATAGATAGATAGATAGATAGATAGAGAGAGAGAAGGAGAGAGAGATAGATAGATAGATAGATAGAGAGAGAGAGAAGGAGAGAGAGATAGATAGATAGATAGAGAGAGAGAGAGAGAGAGAAGGAGAGAGAGAGAGATAGAGAGAGAGAGAGAGAGAGAGAGAGATAGATAGATAGATAGATAGATAGATAGATAGATAGATAGATAGATAGATAGATAGATAGATAGATAGATAGATAGATAGATAGATAGATAGATAGATAGATAGATAGATAGATAGATAGATAGAGAGATAGAGAGAGAGAGATAGATAGAGAGTAACTGAGTGCAACATAAATTGTAGTGATAATTGGAGTTACTTGTCTCCGTTAATTAATGTTAAAACAGGACAGGAGAGTTAATCATAATTACCTTATTTAATGTAAGTTCCAATTATACAGCAAATTAATTGACCCCTTCAATATGACATCATCAGTCTGAACTCATGGTTTCTCTTCACTGTCTGTTCTCCATAGTTTTATTTACTAGAATGAGTCTGTAAAATTAGACAATCTATCCTTCCAACTAATATAAAAGGTTCAGTGATATTATTTAGGAAAAACAGAAATGTCTGGTTGGAAAATAAAAACCACTCCAAGATCAAGCCTGTCTGCCTGTCAGCCAAGGCTTTAGTGGAATCATTCCTCTGGACTTTTTTTCTTGTCTTTCAAAGAAAAGAAAATCTCCCTTGGCTGTGTATTTATAAAAGATGGAGGTGGTCGAACCTGCTGATGTCTTTTCATCATAATTTATGTACCATCTTTCTGCTCAATCAGCACCTTGGAGACACCCAGCACTGTTTGTCTGGACTGCTTTCACTTTCAATTACAGTGCTTCCATTCACAATCAGCAAAAAGCCCATACAAACCTAAGCTTCACTCTTGGCAGAAAGTTGACTTATCTTCAGAAACAGGATGTGACATTACATTTTGCATACATACATTTCTTGATAGTTTACTCAAAGGGAAGGGATTAGCTTGTGAGGTCGTTTTCTTCTCCCTGCGATGCTCAATGATTCCAGGGCCCATTTGGACAGTAGTCTGTTGATTCTCTTGAAGGAAGCTGTTTTTAATGGCACAGACATCAGTGAATTCCTCTGTGAGTTTACTCTCCCTTACTCTCTGAACTTTACAGACCTGAAGTCAACCCTGTCATTTGTAAAATGTTTCGGGTTAAACGTCGATATTTCTAGTTTGTGCTGAAAACCATCTTAAAATTCTAATCTATAGCGAATTAGTAGTTCAAGATGTGTGACCACATTCCTTTAGCAAAGCGAGCAAGTTATCAAAAATATTTCCTCAGCTTCCTGGGGACCTTCTGGTTTTATAGGGGGATTTAGTTTTTAAACAAGAGCTATCCATCGGGGAGATTCAACTGGGAAAACACTACTCTACGACCAAGAGCTAAAGGATAATGTCAGGCTCTGGCCATAGAGAAGCCTTTGGCTCATCTATTTAGCCATGGTCAGAGCCTGACACATCTAGTTTATCTAGTTCTGTGTGGTGTTTTGTCTTGGGTCCCCAGTTAGAGGCAGCTGCTAAGCGTTGTCTGTAATTAGGGAGCCTACTGATGTTTGTGTGTTCCTCTCCTGGGTGTGGGTCGTTGTCTTCCATGTCAGTCTGTAGAGGAAGTGTATTCACGTTTGTTCTAAGTTGTTCTAAGTTCACATTGAGTTTATTTATATTCATTAAAGATGTCGTACTATTACTACGCTGCACCTTGGTCAGTTTACACACCCAGGCGTGACAGATAAAGTCGGTGCTATGGCAACAAGTGGCGTGTTCTCTCTGTGCCAACACCACTCGGGTGGCAGTGCCTGTAAGGCATAACCTTTCTGTGGAATACTCCAGAATGGAGCCATACCGTTACAACTGGCCATAGTTAAGACCTGTCCATGTTCTCCACTACACGATTTGTAACATTATTGGCGAATTGAGAAATGCCTCCCAGAAGGGAATAGCGTGTGTCAATTTACAGTCATCAACATTGATTGCATTGCTCAAGTGAACTCCATGTACCCACCCGAAGCTATCCAGGACTCCATGTACCCACCCGAAGCTATCCAGGACTCCATGTACCCACCCGAAGCTATCCAGGACTCCATGTACAAGCTATCCAGGACTCCATGTACCCACCCGAAGCTATCCAGGACTCCATGTACAAGCTATCCAGGACTCCATGTACCCACTCGAAGCTATCCAGGACTCCATGTACCCACCCAAAGCTATCCAGGACTCCATGTACAAGCTATCCAGGACTCCATGTACCCACCCGAAGCTATCCAGGACTCCATGTACAAGCTATCCAGGACTCCATGTACCCACCCGAAGCTATCCAGGACTCCATGTACAAGCTATCCAGGACTCCATGTACAAGCTATCCAGGACTCCATGTACAAGCTATCCAGGACTCCATGTACAAGCTATCCAGGACTCCATGTACAAGCTATCCAGGACTCCATGTACAAGCTATCCAGGACTCCATGTACAAGCTATCCAGGACTCCATGTACAAGCTATCCAGGACTCCATGTACAAGCTATCCAGGACTCCATGTACAAGCTATCCAGGACTCCATGTACAAGCTATCCAGGACTCCATGTACAAGCTATCCAGGACTCCATGTACAAGCTATCCAGGACTCCATGTACAAGCTATCCAGGAACACAACAATCCAAAACTGAACTTAGCCGTTTTTTTACGGATGAGGTTTCTTGGACTGGAGACTGTTGGTGAAGTTTGGACATAATTTACTTTACATCCGAGGCCTTTGGCCAGTATAAACATGCACACCGCCAGAACTTATAAAAAATAAATGTGTGTGCAATGTTGGAACGTCATAAAATACGCAGCTTGTTTTTAAGTTTGAGTTATGTAAGTCTAATTGTGTCCAACTCTTTGAAAATAATACTTATTTTTGAGAACACTGAGTGAAATTCTGAATTCATGACTTGAACAAGGCTTATTCTATAATAACCTGTCCTTCTCAATTACCTTCAGCATTGTTCCTCCTCTTGTCATATAACTCATTATCATTAATGGGATGCTGGATGTTGGATACTGAATGGTTAACTTTGAGATTATGAAATCCTATGACAAACCAAACACGGCATTTGACTGCTATTGCTCAGTCAGGCAATTGTACTAGCCCAGTTATATGGTCGGCAGGAATTCGTGGTATGTGGAGTGTGGTGGTTAAAGGGATACTGCGAGATTTTGAGATTTAAGACAAACTCAAGGAAACCTTATGTCTCTGCGTGCAGTTTGGAGATAATTGAAGTTAGCTTAGTAATGGACGTCTCTCGGAAGTGGAGACTGGGGTTAGTGTAATGGAAGTCTAGCAGTAGGGGAGACTGGGGTTAGTGTAATGGAAGTCTAGCAGTAGGGGAGACTGGGGTTAGTGTAATGGAAGTCTAGCAGTAGGGGAGACTGGGGTTAGTGTAATGGAAGTCTAGCGGTAGGGGAGACGGGTTGGTTGTCATAGTGTTAGCCATTTGTTTTTCAGCAACAATTGTACTAATTTACAAAGTTTTAGAAAAAGTTAAATAGTTGAATATTTGCTTTGACATACAATACTTAATCAATACTTAATATATATCAAACAATAACTATCTGGTATTTGGATACAAATGAAATATTTTGATAAAGTGATAAAAGCACATTTGTAAACATACTTAAAAAAAACAAGCATATATTTTTCAGACAGGATCAGGTGTGTGTGTGTGTGTGTGTGTGTGTGTGTGTGTGTGTGTGTGTGTGTGTGTGTGTGTGTGTGTGTGTGTGTGTGTGTGTGTGTGTGTGTGTGTGTGTGTGTGTGTGTGAATGTTGATTACCAAATCTGAACCAATCATAGATTGGACAGCATACAGTAGAGCACAGCAGAGTACAGTAGAGGACAGTAGAGTAGAGGACAGTAGAGCACAGTACAGTACAGTACAACAGAGTAGAGGACAGTAGAGGACAGTAGAGTAGAAGACAGTAGAGGACAGTAGAGGACAGTAGAGGACAGTAGAGTACAATAGAGGACAGTAAAGGACAGTAGAGCACAGCAGAGTACAGTAGAGGACAGTAGAGGACAGTAAAGGACAGTAGAGCACAGCAGAGGACAGTAGAGGACAGTAGAGGACAGTAGAGGACAGTAGAATAGAGGACAGTAGAGTACAGTAGAGGACAGTAGAGGACAGTAGAGGACAGTAGAGCACAGCAGAGTACAGCAGAGTACAGCAGAGTACAGTACAACAGAGTAGAGGACAGTAGAGGACAGTACAAAAGAGTAGAGGACAGGACAGTAGAGGACAGTAGAGGACAGTAGAGTACAGTACAGTAGAGGACAGTAGAGTAGAGGACAGTAGAGTAGAGTAGAGGACAGTACAAAAGAGTAGAGGACAGTAGAGGACAGTAGAGGACAGTAGAGTATAGGACAGTAGAGCACAGTACAGTAGAGGACAGTAGAGTAGAGGACAGTAGAGTAGAGGACAGTAGAGTTGAGCACAGAAGAGGACAGTAGAGCACAGTAGAGGACAGTAGAGTAGAGGACAGTAGAGTAGAGTAGAGGACAGTAGAGTAGAGGACAGTAGAGGACAGTAGAGGACAGTAGAGTACAGTACAGGATAGTAGAGTAGAGTACAGTACAACATAATAGAGGACAGTAGAGTAGAGGACAGTAGAGTACAGTAGAGTACATTAGAGTAGAGGACAGTAGAGTACAGTAGAGTAGAGGACAGTAGAGTACAGTAGAGCAGAGGACAGTAGAGGACAGTAGAGTACAGTACAGTACAACAGAGTAGAGGACAGTAGAGCACAGCAGAGTACAGTACAACAGAGTAGAGGACAGTAAAGGACAGTAGAGTAGAGGACAGTAGAGCACAGCAGAGTACAGTACAACAGAGTAGAGGACAGTAGAGGACAGTAGAGGACAGAAGAGTACAGTAGAATACAGTAGAGGACAGTAGAGGACAGTAGAGTAGAGGACAGTAGAGGACAGTAGAGTAGAGGATAGTAGAGTACAGTACAACAGAGTAGAGCATAGCAGAGGACAGTAGAGGACAGTAGAGCACAGTAGAGGACAGTAGAGCACAGTAGAGGACAGTAGAGGACAGTAGAGTAGAGGACAGTAGAGCACAGCAGAGTACAGTACAACAGAGTAGAGGACAGTAGAGGACAGTAGAGGACAGTACAGTAAAACAGAGTAGAGGACAGTAGAGGACAGTAGAGGACAGTAGAGTAGAGGACAGTAGAGGACAGAAGAGGACAGTAAAGGACAGTAGAGCACAGCAGAGTACAGTAGAGGACAGTAAAGGACAGTAGAGCACAGCAGAGGACAGTAGAGTACAGTAGAGGACAGTAGAGGACAGTAGAGGACAGTATAGGACAGTAGAGCACAGCAGAGGACAGTAGAGGACAGTAGAGGACAGTAGAGCACAGCAGAGTACAGCAGAGTACAGTACAACAGAGTAGAGTACAGTAGAGGACAGTAAAAAAGAGTAGAGGACAGTAGAGGACAGTAGAGGACAGTAGAGTAGAGGACAGTAGAGCACAGTACAGTACAGTACAACAGAGTAGAGGACAGTAGAGGACAGTAGAGTAGAAGACAGTAGAGGACAGTAGAGGACAGTAGAGGACAGTAGAGTACAATAGAGGACAGTAAAGGACAGTAGAGCACAGCAGAGTACAGTAGAGGACAGTAGAGGACAGTAAAGGACAGTAGAGCACAGCAGAGGACAGTAGAGGACAGTAGAGGACAGTAGAGGACAGTAGAATAGAGGACAGTAGAGTACAGTAGAGGACAGTAGAGGACAGTAGAGGACAGTAGAGCACAGCAGAGTACAGCAGAGTACAGCAGAGTACAGTACAACAGAGTAGAGGACAGTAGAGGACAGTACAAAAGAGTAGAGGACAGGACAGTAGAGGACAGTAGAGGACAGTAGAGTACAGTACAGTAGAGGACAGTAGAGTAGAGGACAGTAGAGTAGAGTAGAGGACAGTACAAAAGAGTAGAGGACAGTAGAGGACAGTAGAGGACAGTAGAGTATAGGACAGTAGAGCACAGTACAGTAGAGGACAGTAGAGTAGAGGACAGTAGAGTAGAGTAGAGGACAGTAGAGTTGAGCACAGAAGAGGACAGTAGAGCACAGTAGAGGACAGTAGAGTAGAGGACAGTAGAGTAGAGTAGAGGACAGTAGAGTAGAGGACAGTAGAGGACAGTAGAGGACAGTAGAGTACATTACAGGATAGTAGAGTAGAGTACAGTACAACATAATAGAGGACAGTAGAGTAGAGGACAGTAGAGGACAGTAGAGTACATTAGAGTAGAGGACAGTAGAGTACAGTAGAGTAGAGGACAGTAGAGTACAGTAGAGTAGAGGACAGTAGAGTACAGTACAGTACAACAGAGTAGAGGACAGTAGAGCACAGCAGAGTACAGTACAACAGAGTAGAGGACAGTAAAGGACAGTAGAGTAGAGGACAGTAGAGCACAGCAGAGTACAGTACAACAGAGTAGAGGACAGTAGAGGACAGTAGAGGACAGAATAGTACAGTAGAATACAGTAGAGGACAGTAGAGGACAGTAGAGTAGAGGACAGTAGAGGACAGTAGAGTAGAGGATAGTAGAGTACAGTACAACAGAGTAGAGCATAGCAGAGGACAGTACAGGACAGTAGAGCACAGTAGAGGACAGTAGAGCACAGTAGAGGACAGTAGAGGACAGTAGAGCACAGTAGAGGACAGTAGAGCACAGTAGAGGACAGTAGAGGACAGTAGAGTAGAGGACAGTAGAGTACAGCAGAGTACAGTACAACAGAGTAGAGGACAGTAGAGGACAGTAGAGGACAGTAGAGTAGAGGACAGTAGAGCACAGTACAGTACAGTAAAACAGAGTAGAGGACAGTAGAGGACAGTAGAGGACAGTAGAGTAGAGGACAGTAGAGGACAGAAGAGGACAGTAAAGGACAGTAGAGCACAGCAGAGTACAGTAGAGGACAGTAAAGGACAGTAGAGCACAGCAGAGGACAGTAGTGGACAGTAGAGGACAGTAGATGACAGTAGAGTACAGTAGAGGACAGTATAGGACAGTAGAGCACAGCAGAGGACAGTTGAGGACAGTAGAGGACAGTAGAGCACAGCAGAGTACAGCAGAGTAAAGTACAACAGAGTAGAGTACAGTAGAGGACAGTAGAGGACAGTAGAGTACAGTAGAGGACAGTAGAGCACAGCAGAGGACAGTAGAGGACAGTAGAGAACAGTAGAGCACAGCAGAGTACAGCAGAGTACAGTACAACAGAGTAGAGGACAGTAGAGCACAGTAGAGGACAGTAGAGTACAGTACAGTAGAGGACAGTAGAGTAGAGGACAGTAGAGTAGAGTAGAGGACAGTAGAGTAGAGGACAGTAGATGACAGTAGAGGACAGTAGAGTACAGTAGAGTACAGTAGAGTACAGTAGAGTACAGTAGAGGACAGTAGAAGACAGTAGAGCACAGCAGAGTACAGTACAGCAGAGTAGAGGACAGTAGAGTACAGTAGAGGACAGTAGAGGACAGTAGAGCACAGCAGAGTACAGTACAACAGAGTAGAGGACAGTGGAGTAGAGGACAGTAGAGCACAGCAGAGTACAGTACAACAGAGTAGAGGACAGTAGAGGACAGTAGAGCACAGCAGAGGACAGTAGAGGGCAGTAGAGGACAGTAGAGCACAGCAGAGTACAGCAGAGTACAGTACAACAGAGTAGAGGACAGTAGAGTACAGTAGAGGACAGTACAAAAGAGTAGAGGACAGTAGAGTAGAATAGAGGACAGTAGAGTAGAGGACAGTAGAGCACAGTAGAGGACAGTAGAGGACAGTACAAAAGAGTAGAGGACAGTAGAGTAGAGGACAGTAGGGTAGAGGACAGTAAAGCACAGTAGAGGACAGTAGAGTACAGTACAGTAGAGGACAGTAGAGTACAGTACAGTAGAGGACAGTAGAGTAGAGGACAGTAGAGTAGAGTAGAGGACAGTAGAGTAGAGGACAGTAGAGGACAGTAGAGCACAGTAGAGGACATTAGAGTAGAAGACAGTAGAGTAGAGGACAGTAGAGTAGAGGACAGTACAACAGAATAGAGGACAGTAGAGGACAGTACAGTACAACAGAATAGAGGAAAGTAGAGTAGAGGACAGTAGAGTACAGTAGAGGACAGTAGAATAGAGGACAGTAGAGTACAGTAGAGGACAGTACAGTACAACAGAGTAGAGGACAGTAGAGGACATTAGAGTACTGTACAGTACAACAGAGAAGAGGACAGTAGAGGACAGTAGAGTACAGTAGAGGACAGTAGAGGACAGTAGAGCACAGCAGAGGACAGTAGACGACAGTAGAGGACAGTAGAGCACAGCAGAGTACAGCAGAGTACAGTACAACAGAGTAGAGGACAGTAGAGTACAGTAGAGGACAGTACAAAAGAGTAGAGGACAGTAGAGTAGAGGACAGTGGAGCACAGTAGAGGACAGTAGAGCACAGTAGAGGACAGTAGAGTAGAGGACAGTAGAGTAGAGTGGAGGACAGTAGAGTAGAGGACAGTAGAGTAGAGTAGAGGACAGTAGAGTAGAGGATAGTAGAGTACAGTAGAGTACAGTAGAGTAGAGGACGGTAGAGTACAGTAGAGGACAGTAGAGTACAGTAGAGGACAGTATAGTACAGTACAGTAGAGGACAGTAGAGGACAGTACAGTAGAGGACAGTAGAGGACAGTAGAGGACAGTAGAGTACAGTACAGTAGAGGACAGTAGAGCACAGTAGAGTAGAGGACAGTAGAGTAGAGGACAGTAGAGGACAGTAGAGCACAGTAGAGTACATTAGAGTAGAAGACAGTAGAGTAGAGTAGAGTACAGTAGAGTAGAGGACAGTAAAGGACAGTAGAGCACAGCAGAGGACAGTAGAGGACAGTAGAGGACAGTAGAGGACAGTAGAATAGAGGACAGTAGAGTACAGTAGAGGACAGTAGAGGACAGTAGAGGACAGTAGAGCACAGCAGAGTACAGCAGAGTACAGCAGAGTACAGTACAACAGAGTAGAGGACAGTAGAGGACAGTACAAAAGAGTAGAGGACAGGACAGTAGAGGACAGTAGAGGACAGTAGAGTACAGTACAGTAGAGGACAGTAGAGTAGAGGACAGTAGAGTAGAGTAGAGGACAGTACAAAAGAGTAGAGGACAGTAGAGGACAGTAGAGGACAGTAGAGTATAGGACAGTAGAGCACAGTACAGTAGAGGACAGTAGAGTAGAGGACAGTAGAGTAGAGTAGAGGACAGTAGAGTTGAGCACAGAAGAGGACAGTAGAGCACAGTAGAGGACAGTAGAGTAGAGGACAGTAGAGTAGAGTAGAGGACAGTAGAGTAGAGGACAGTAGAGGACAGTAGAGGACAGTAGAGTACATTACAGGATAGTAGAGTAGAGTACAGTACAACATAATAGAGGACAGTAGAGTAGAGGACAGTAGAGGACAGTAGAGTACATTAGAGTAGAGGACAGTAGAGTACAGTAGAGTAGAGGACAGTAGAGTACAGTAGAGTAGAGGACAGTAGAGTACAGTACAGTACAACAGAGTAGAGGACAGTAGAGCACAGCAGAGTACAGTACAACAGAGTAGAGGACAGTAAAGGACAGTAGAGTAGAGGACAGTAGAGCACAGCAGAGTACAGTACAACAGAGTAGAGGACAGTAGAGGACAGTAGAGGACAGAATAGTACAGTAGAATACAGTAGAGGACAGTAGAGGACAGTAGAGTAGAGGACAGTAGAGGACAGTAGAGTAGAGGATAGTAGAGTACAGTACAACAGAGTAGAGCATAGCAGAGGACAGTAGAGGACAGTAGAGCACAGTAGAGGACAGTAGAGCACAGTAGAGGACAGTAGAGGACAGTAGAGCACAGTAGAGGACAGTAGAGCACAGTAGAGGACAGTAGAGGACAGTAGAGTAGAGGACAGTAGAGCACAGCAGAGTACAGTACAACAGAGTAGAGGACAGTAGAGGACAGTAGAGGACAGTAGAGTAGAGGACAGTAGAGCACAGTACAGTACAGTAAAACAGAGTAGAGGACAGTAGAGGACAGTAGAGGACAGTAGAGTAGAGGACAGTAGAGGACAGAAGAGGACAGTAAAGGACAGTAGAGCACAGCAGAGTACAGTAGAGGACAGTAAAGGACAGTAGCGCACAGCAGAGGACAGTAGTGGACAGTAGAGGACAGTAGATGACAGTAGAGTACAGTAGAGGACAGTATAGGACAGTAGAGCACAGCAGAGGACAGTTGAGGACAGTAGAGGACAGTAGAGCACAGCAGAGTACAGCAGAGTACAGTACAACAGAGTAGAGTACAGTAGAGGACAGTAGAGGACAGTAGAGTACAGTAGAGGACAGTAGAGCACAGCAGAGGACAGTAGAGGACAGTAGAGAACAGTAGAGCACAGCAGAGTACAGCAGAGTACAGTACAACAGAGTAGAGGACAGTAGAGCACAGTAGAGGACAGTAGAGTACAGTACAGTAGAGGACAGTAGAGTAGAGGACAGTAGAGTAGAGTAGAGGACAGTAGAGTAGAGGACAGTAGAGGACAGTAGAGGACAGTAGAGTACAGTAGAGTACAGTAGAGTACAGTAGAGTACAGTAGAGGACAGTAGAAGACAGTAGAGCACAGCAGAGTACAGTACAGCAGAGTAGAGGACAGTAGAGTACAGTAGAGGACAGTAGAGGACAGTAGAGCACAGCAGAGTACAGTACAACAGAGTAGAGGACAGTGGAGTAGAGGACAGTAGAGCACAGCAGAGTACAGTACAACAGAGTAGAGGACAGTAGAGGACAGTAGAGCACAGCAGAGGACAGTAGAGGACAGTAGAGGACAGTAGAGCACAGCAGAGTACAGCAGAGTACAGTACAACAGAGTAGAGGACAGTAGAGTACAGTAGAGGACAGTACAAAAGAGTAGAGGACAGTAGAGTAGAATAGAGGACAGTAGAGTAGAGGACAGTAGAGCACAGTAGAGGACAGTAGAGGACAGTACAAAAGAGTAGAGGACAGTAGAGTAGAGTAGAGGACAGTAGGGTAGAGGACAGTAAAGCACAGTAGAGGACAGTAGAGTACAGTACAGTAGAGGACAGTAGAGTACAGTACAGTAGAGGACAGTAGAGTAGAGGACAGTAGAGTAGAGTAGAGGACAGTAGAGTAGAGGACAGTAGAGGACAGTAGAGCACAGTAGAGGACATTAGAGTAGAAGACAGTAGAGTAGAGGACAGTAGAGTAGAGGACAGTACAACAGAATAGAGGACAGTAGAGGACAGTACAGTACAACAGAATAGAGGAAAGTAGAGTAGAGGACAGTAGAGTACAGTAGAGGACAGTAGAATAGAGGACAGTAGAGTACAGTAGAGGACAGTACAGTACAACAGAGTAGAGGACAGTAGAGGACATTAGAGTACTGTACAGTACAACAGAGAAGAGGACAGTAGAGGACAGTAGAGTACAGTAGAGGACAGTAGAGGACAGTAGAGCACAGCAGAGGACAGTAGACGACAGTAGAGGACAGTAGAGCACAGCAGAGTACAGCAGAGTACAGTACAACAGAGTAGAGGACAGTAGAGTACAGTAGAGGACAGTACAAAAGAGTAGAGGACAGTAGAGTAGAGGACAGTGGAGCACAGTAGAGGACAGTAGAGCACAGTAGAGGACAGTAGAGTAGAGGACAGTAGAGTAGAGTGGAGGACAGTAGAGTAGAGGACAGTAGAGTAGAGTAGAGGACAGTAGAGTAGAGGATAGTAGAGTACAGTAGAGTACAGTAGAGTAGAGGACGGTAGAGTACAGTAGAGGACAGTAGAGTACAGTAGAGGACAGTATAGTACAGTACAGTAGAGGACAGTAGAGGACAGTACAGTAGAGGACAGTAGAGGACAGTAGAGGACAGTAGAGTACAGTACAGTAGAGGACAGTAGAGCACAGTAGAGTAGAGGACAGTAGAGTAGAGGACAGTAGAGGACAGTAGAGCACAGTAGAGTACATTAGAGTAGAAGACAGTAGAGTAGAGTAGAGTACAGTAGAGTAGAGGACAGTACAACAGAATATAGGACTATAGAGGACAGTACAGTACAACAGAATAGAGGACAGTAGAGTAGAGGGCAGTAGAGTACAGTAGAGGACAGTAGAATAGAGGACAGTAGAGTACAGTAGAGGACAGTAGATTACAGTACAGTACAACAGAGTAGAGGACAGTAGAGGACAGTAGAGTATTGTACAGTACAACAGAGAAGAGGACAGTAGAGGACAGTAGAGCACAGTAGAGGACAGTAGAGGACAGTAGAGTAGAGGATAGTAGAGTACAGTACAACAGAGTAGAGCATAGCAGAGGACAGTAGAGGACAGTAGAGCACAGTAGAGGACAGTAGAGCACAGTAGAGGACAGTAGAGGACAGTAGAGTAGAGGACAGTAGAGCACAGCAGAGTACAGTACAACAGAGTAGAGGACAGTAGAGGACAGTAGAGGACAGTAGAGTAGAGGACAGTAGAGCACAGTACAGTACAGTACAGTAAAACAGAGTAGAGGACAGTAGAGGACAGTAGAGGACAGTAGAGTAGAGGACAGTAGAGGACAGATTAGGACAGTAAAGGACAGTAGAGCACAGCAGAGTACAGTAGAGGACAGTAAAGGACAGTAGAGCACAGCAGAGGACAGTAGAGGACAGTAGAGGACAGTAGAGGACAGTAGAGTACAGTAGAGGACAGTATAGGACAGTAGAGCACAGCAGAGGACAGTAGAGGACAGTAGAGGACAGTAGAGCACAGCAGAGTACAGCAGAGTACAGTACAACAGAGTAGAGTACAGTAGAGGACAGTAAAAAAGAGTAGAGGACAGTAGAGGACAGTAGAGGACAGTAGAGTAGAGGACAGTAGAGCACAGTACAGTACAGTACAACAGAGTAGAGGACAGTAGAGGACAGTAGAGTAGAAGACAGTAGAGGACAGTAGAGGACAGTAGAGGACAGTAGAGTACAATAGAGGACAGTAAAGGACAGTAGAGCACAGCAGAGTACAGTAGAGGACAGTACAGGACAGTAAAGGACAGTAGAGCACAGCAGAGGACAGTAGAGGACAGTAGAGGACAGTAGAGGACAGTAGAATAGAGGACAGTAGAGTACAGTAGAGGACAGTAGAGGACAGTAGAGGACAGTAGAGCACAGCAGAGTACAGCAGAGTACAGCAGAGTACAGTACAACAGAGTAGAGGACAGTAGAGGACAGTACAAAAGAGTAGAGGACAGGACAGTAGAGGACAGTAGAGGACAGTAGAGTACAGTACAGTAGAGGACAGTAGAGTAGAGGACAGTAGAGTAGAGTAGAGGACAGTACAAAAGAGTAGAGGACAGTAGAGGACAGTAGAGGACAGTAGAGTATAGGACAGTAGAGCACAGTACAGTAGAGGACAGTAGAGTAGAGGACAGTAGAGTAGAGTAGAGGACAGTAGAGTTGAGCACAGAAGAGGACAGTAGAGCACAGTAGAGGACAGTAGAGTAGAGGACAGTAGAGTAGAGTAGAGGACAGTAGAGTAGAGGACAGTAGAGGACAGTAGAGGACAGTAGAGTACATTACAGGATAGTAGAGTAGAGTACAGTACAACATAATAGAGGACAGTAGAGTAGAGGACAGTAGAGGACAGTAGAGTACATTAGAGTAGAGGACAGTAGAGTACAGTAGAGTAGAGGACAGTAGAGTACAGTAGAGTAGAGGACAGTAGAGTACAGTACAGTACAACAGAGTAGAGGACAGTAGAGCACAGCAGAGTACAGTACAACAGAGTAGAGGACAGTAAAGGACAGTAGAGTAGAGGACAGTAGAGCACAGCAGAGTACAGTACAACAGAGTAGAGGACAGTAGAGGACAGTAGAGGACAGAATAGTACAGTAGAATACAGTAGAGGACAGTAGAGGACAGTAGAGTAGAGGACAGTAGAGGACAGTAGAGTAGAGGATAGTAGAGTACAGTACAACAGAGTAGAGCATAGCAGAGGACAGTAGAGGACAGTAGAGCACAGTAGAGGACAGTAGAGCACAGTAGAGGACAGTAGAGGACAGTAGAGCACAGTAGAGGACAGTAGAGCACAGTAGAGGACAGTAGAGGACAGTAGAGTAGAGGACAGTAGAGCACAGCAGAGTACAGTACAACAGAGTAGAGGACAGTAGAGGACAGTAGAGGACAGTAGAGTAGAGGACAGTAGAGCACAGTACAGTACAGTAAAACAGAGTAGAGGACAGTAGAGGACAGTAGAGGACAGTAGAGTAGAGGACAGTAGAGGACAGAAGAGGACAGTAAATGACAGTAGAGCACAGCAGAGGACAGTAGTGGACAGTAGAGGACAGTAGATGACAGTAGAGTACAGTAGAGGACAGTATAGGACAGTAGAGCACAGCAGAGGACAGTTGAGGACAGTAGAGGACAGTAGAGCACAGCAGAGTACAGCAGAGTACAGTACAACAGAGTAGAGTACAGTAGAGGACAGTAGAGGACAGTAGAGTACAGTAGAGGACAGTAGAGCACAGCAGAGGACAGTAGAGGACAGTAGAGAACAGTAGAGCACAGCAGAGTACAGCAGAGTACAGTACAACAGAGTAGAGGACAGTAGAGCACAGTAGAGGACAGTAGAGTACAGTACAGTAGAGGACAGTAGAGTAGAGGACAGTAGAGTAGAGTAGAGGACAGTAGAGTAGAGGACAGTAGAGGACAGTAGAGTACAGTAGAGTACAGTAGAGTACAGTAGAGTACAGTAGAGGACAGTAGAAGACAGTAGAGCACAGCAGAGTACAGTACAGCAGAGTAGAGGACAGTAGAGTACAGTAGAGGACAGTAGAGGACAGTACAACAGAATAGAGGACAGTAGAGGACAGTACAGTACAACAGAATAGAGGAAAGTAGAGTAGAGGACAGTAGAGTACAGTAGACGACAGTAGAATAGAGGACAGTAGAGTACAGTAGAGGACAGTACAGTACTACAGAGTAGAGGACAGTAGAGGACATTAGAGTACTGTACAGTACAACAGAGAAGAGGACAGTAGAGGACAGTAGAGTACAGTAGAGGACAGTAGAGGACAGTAGAGCACAGCAGAGGACAGTAGACGACAGTAGAGGACAGTAGAGCACAGCAGAGTACAGCAGAGTACAGTACAACAGAGTAGAGGACAGTAGAGTACAGTAGAGGACAGTACAAAAGAGTAGAGGACAGTAGAGTAGAGGACAGTGGAGCACAGTAGAGGACAGTAGAGCACAGTAGAGGACTGTAGAGTAGAGGACAGTAGAGTAGAGTGGAGGACAGTAGAGTAGAGGACAGTAGAGTAGAGTAGAGGACAGTAGAGTAGAGGACAGTAGAGTACAGTAGAGTACAGTAGAGTAGAGGACGGTAGAGTACAGTAGAGGACAGTAGAGTACAGTAGAGGACAGTATAGTACAGTACAGTAGAGGACAGTAGAGGACAGTACAGTAGAGGACAGTAGAGGACAGTAGAGGACAGTAGAGTACAGTACAGTAGAGGACAGTAGAGCACAGTAGAGTAGAGGACAGTAGAGTAGAGGACAGTAGAGGACAGTAGAGCACAGTAGAGTACATTAGAGTAGAAGACAGTAGAGTAGAGTAGAGTACAGTAGAGTAGAGGACAGTACAACAGAATATAGGACAGTAGAGGACAGTACAGTACAACAGAATAGAGGACAGTAGAGTAGAGGGCAGTAGAGTACAGTAGAGGACAGTAGAATAGAGGACAGTAGAGTACAGTAGAGGACAGTAGATTACAGTACAGTACAACAGAGTAGAGGACAGTAGAGGACAGTAGAGTATTGTACAGTACAACAGAGAAGAGGACAGTAGAGGACAGTAGAGCACAGTAGAGGACAGTAGAGGACAGTAGAGTAGAGGATAGTAGAGTACAGTACAACAGAGTAGAGCATAGCAGAGGACAGTAGAGGACAGTAGAGCACAGTAGAGGACAGTAGAGCACAGTAGAGGACAGTAGAGGACAGTAGAGTAGAGGACAGTAGAGCACAGCAGAGTACAGTACAACAGAGTAGAGGACAGTAGAGGACAGTAGAGGACAGTAGAGGACAGTAGAGTAGAGGACAGTAGAGCACAGTACAGTACAGTACAGTAAAACAGAGTAGAGGACAGTAGAGGACAGTAGAGGACAGTAGAGTAGAGGACAGTAGAGGACAGATTAGGACAGTAAAGGACAGTAGAGCACAGCAGAGTACAGTAGAGGACAGTAAAGGACAGTAGAGCACAGCAGAGGACAGTAGAGGACAGTAGAGGACAGTAGAGGACAGTAGAGTACAGTAGAGGACAGTATAGGACAGTAGAGCACAGCAGAGGACAGTAGAGGACAGTAGAGGACAGTAGAGCACAGCAGAGTACAGCAGAGTACAGTACAACAGAGTAGAGTACAGTAGAGGACAGTAAAAAAGAGTAGAGGACAGTAGAGGACAGTAGAGGACAGTAGAGTAGAGGACAGTAGAGCACAGTACAGTACAGTACAACAGAGTAGAGGACAGTAGAGGACAGTAGAGTAGAAGACAGTAGAGGACAGTAGAGGACAGTAGAGGACAGTAGAGTACAATAGAGGACAGTAAAGGACAGTAGAGCACAGCAGAGTACAGTAGAGGACAGTACAGGACAGTAAAGGACAGTAGAGCACAGCAGAGGACAGTAGAGGACAGTAGAGGACAGTAGAGGACAGTAGAATAGAGGACAGTAGAGTACAGTAGAGGACAGTAGAGGACAGTAGAGGACAGTAGAGCACAGCAGAGTACAGCAGAGTACAGCAGAGTACAGTACAACAGAGTAGAGGACATTAGAGGACAGTACAAAAGAGTAGAGGACAGGACAGTAGAGGACAGTAGAGGACAGTAGAGTACAGTACAGTAGAGGACAGTAGAGTAGAGGACAGTAGAGTAGAGTAGAGGACAGTACAAAAGAGTAGAGGACAGTAGAGGACAGTAGAGGACAGTAGAGTATAGGACAGTAGAGCACAGTACAGTAGAGGACAGTAGAGTAGAGGACAGTAGAGTAGAGTAGAGGACAGTAGAGTTGAGCACAGAAGAGGACAGTAGAGCACAGTAGAGGACAGTAGAGTAGAGGACAGTAGAGTAGAGTAGAGGACAGTAGAGTAGAGGACAGTAGAGGACAGTAGAGGACAGTAGAGTACATTACAGGATAGTAGAGTAGAGTACAGTACAACATAATAGAGGACAGTAGAGTAGAGGACAGTAGAGGACAGTAGAGTACATTAGAGTAGAGGACAGTAGAGTACAGTAGAGTAGAGGACAGTAGAGTACAGTAGAGTAGAGGACAGTAGAGGACAGTAGAGTACAGTACAGTACAACAGAGTAGAGGACAGTAGAGCACAGCAGAGTACAGTACAACAGAGTAGAGGACAGTAAAGGACAGTAGAGTAGAGGACAGTAGAGCACAGCAGAGTACAGTACAACAGAGTAGAGGACAGTAGAGGACAGTAGAGGACAGAAGAGTACAGTAGAATACAGTAGAGGACAGTAGAGGACAGTAGAGTAGAGGACAGTAGAGGACAGTAGAGTAGAGGATAGTAGAGTACAGTACAACAGAGTAGAGCATAGCAGAGGACAGTAGAGGACAGTAGAGCACAGTAGAGGACAGTAGAGGACAGTAGAGCACAGTAGAGGACAGTAGAGCACAGTAGAGGACAGTAGAGGACAGTAGAGTAGAGGACAGTAGAGCACAGCAGAGTACAGTACAACAGAGTAGAGGACAGTAGAGGACAGTAGAGGACAGTAGAGTAGAGGACAGTAGAGCACAGTACAGTACAGTAAAACAGAGTAGAGGACAGTAGAGGACAGTAGAGGACAGTAGAGTAGAGGACAGTAGAGGACAGAAGAGGACAGTAAAGGACAGTAGAGCACAGCAGAGTACAGTAGAGGACAGTAAAGGACAGTAGAGCACAGCAGAGGACAGTAGTGGACAGTAGAGGACAGTAGATGACAGTAGAGTACAGTAGAGGACAGTATAGGACAGTAGAGCACAGCAGAGGACAGTTGAGGACAGTAGAGGACAGTAGAGCACAGCAGAGTACAGCAGAGTACAGTACAACAGAGTAGAGTACAGTAGAGGACAGTAGAGGACAGTAGAGTACAGTAGAGGACAGTAGAGCACAGCAGAGGACAGTAGAGGACAGTAGAGAACAGTAGAGCACAGCAGAGTACAGCAGAGTACAGTACAACAGAGTAGAGGACAGTAGAGCACAGTAGAGGACAGTAGAGTACAGTACAGTAGAGGACAGTAGAGTAGAGGACAGTAGAGTAGAGTAGAGGACAGTAGAGTAGAGGACAGTAGAGTACAGTAGAGTACAGTAGAGTACAGTAGAGTACAGTAGAGGACAGTAGAAGACAGTAGAGCACAGCAGAGTACAGTACAACAGAATAGAGGACAGTAGAGTACAGTAGAGGACAGTAGAGGACAGTAGAGCACAGCAGAGTACAGCAGAGTACAGTACAACAGAGTAGAGGACAGTAGAGTACAGTAGAGGACAGTACAAAAGAGTAGAGGACAGTAGAGTAGAATAGAGGACAGTAGAGTAGAGGACAGTAGAGCACAGTAGAGGACAGTAGAGGACAGTACAAAAGAGTAGAGGACAGTAGAGTAGAGTAGAGGACAGTAGGGTAGAGGACAGTAAAGCACAGTAGAGGACAGCAGAGTACAGTACAGTAGAGGACAGTAGAGTACAGTACAGTAGAGGACAGTAGAGTAGAGGACAGTAGAGTAGAGTAGAGGACAGTAGAGTAGAGGACAGTAGAGGACAGTAGAGCACAGTAGAGGACATTAGAGTAGAAGACAGTAGAGTAGAGGACAGTAGAGTAGAGGACAGTACAACAGAATAGAGGACAGTAGAGGACAGTACAGTACAACAGAATAGAGGAAAGTAGAGTAGAGGACAGTAGAGTACAGTAGAGGACAGTAGAATAGAGGACAGTAGAGTACAGTAGAGGACAGTACAGTACTACAGAGTAGAGGACAGTAGAGGACATTAGAGTACTGTACAGTACAACAGAGAAGAGGACAGTAGAGGACAGTAGAGTACAGTAGAGGACAGTAGAGGACAGTAGAGCACAGCAGAGGACAGTAGACGACAGTAGAGGACAGTAGAGCACAGCAGAGTACAGCAGAGTACAGTACAACAGAGTAGAGGACAGTAGAGTACAGTAGAGGACAGTACAAAAGAGTAGAGGACAGTAGAGTAGAGGACAGTGGAGCACAGTAGAGGACAGTAGAGCACAGTAGAGGACAGTAGAGTAGAGGACAGTAGAGTAGAGTGGAGGACAGTAGAGTAGAGGACAGTAGAGTAGAGTAGAGGACAGTAGAGTAGAGGACAGTAGAGTACAGTAGAGTACAGTAGAGTAGAGGACGGTAGAGTACAGTAGAGGACAGTAGAGTACAGTAGAGGACAGTATAGTACAGTACAGTAGAGGACAGTAGAGGACAGTACAGTAGAGGACAGTAGAGGCCAGTAGAGGACAGTAGAGTACAGTACAGTAGAGGACAGTAGAGCACAGTAGAGTAGAGGACAGTAGAGTAGAGGACAGTAGAGGACAGTAGAGCACAGTAGAGTACATTAGAGTAGAAGACAGTAGAGTAGAGTAGAGTACAGTAGAGTAGAGGACAGTACAACAGAATATAGGACAGTAGAGGACAGTACAGTACAACAGAATAGAGGACAGTAGAGTAGAGGGCAGTAGAGTACAGTAGAGGACAGTAGAATAGAGGACAGTAGAGTACAGTAGAGGACAGTAGATTACAGTACAGTACAACAGAGTAGAGGACAGTAGAGGACAGTAGAGTATTGTACAGTACAACAGAGAAGAGGACAGTAGAGGACAGTAGAGCACAGTAGAGGACAGTAGAGGACAGTAGAGTAGAGGATAGTAGAGTACAGTACAACAGAGTAGAGCATAGCAGAGGACAGTAGAGGACAGTAGAGCACAGTAGAGGACAGTAGAGCACAGTAGAGGACAGTAGAGGACAGTAGAGTAGAGGACAGTAGAGCACAGCAGAGTACAGTACAACAGAGTAGAGGACAGTAGAGGACAGTAGAGGACAGTAGAGGACAGTAGAGTAGAGGACAGTAGAGCACAGTACAGTACAGTACAGTAAAACAGAGTAGAGGACAGTAGAGGACAGTAGAGGACAGTAGAGTAGAGGACAGTAGAGGACAGATTAGGACAGTAAAGGACAGTAGAGCACAGCAGAGTACAGTAGAGGACAGTAAAGGACAGTAGAGCACAGCAGAGGACAGTAGAGGACAGTAGAGGACAGTAGAGGACAGTAGAGTACAGTAGAGGACAGTATAGGACAGTAGAGCACAGCAGAGGACAGTAGAGGACAGTAGAGGACAGTAGAGCACAGCAGAGTACAGCAGAGTACAGTACAACAGAGTAGAGTACAGTAGAGGACAGTAAAAAAGAGTAGAGGACAGTAGAGGACAGTAGAGGACAGTAGAGTAGAGGACAGTAGAGCACAGTACAGTACAGTACAACAGAGTAGAGGACAGTAGAGGACAGTAGAGTAGAAGACAGTAGAGGACAGTAGAGGACAGTAGAGGACAGTAGAGTACAATAGAGGACAGTAAAGGACAGTAGAGCACAGCAGAGTACAGTAGAGGACAGTACAGGACAGTAAAGGACAGTAGAGCACAGCAGAGGACAGTAGAGGACAGTAGAGGACAGTAGAGGACAGTAGAATAGAGGACAGTAGAGTACAGTAGAGGACAGTAGAGGACAGTAGAGGACAGTAGAGCACAGCAGAGTACAGCAGAGTACAGCAGAGTACAGTACAACAGAGTAGAGGACATTAGAGGACAGTACAAAAGAGTAGAGGACAGGACAGTAGAGGACAGTAGAGGACAGTAGAGTACAGTACAGTAGAGGACAGTAGAGTAGAGGACAGTAGAGTAGAGTAGAGGACAGTACAAAAGAGTAGAGGACAGTAGAGGACAGTAGAGGACAGTAGAGTATAGGACAGTAGAGCACAGTACAGTAGAGGACAGTAGAGTAGAGGACAGTAGAGTAGAGTAGAGGACAGTAGAGTTGAGCACAGAAGAGGACAGTAGAGCACAGTAGAGGACAGTAGAGTAGAGGACAGTAGAGTAGAGTAGAGGACAGTAGAGTAGAGGACAGTAGAGGACAGTAGAGGACAGTAGAGTACATTACAGGATAGTAGAGTAGAGTACAGTACAACATAATAGAGGACAGTAGAGTAGAGGACAGTAGAGGACAGTAGAGTACATTAGAGTAGAGGACAGTAGAGTACAGTAGAGTAGAGGACAGTAGAGTACAGTAGAGTAGAGGACAGTAGAGGACAGTAGAGTACAGTACAGTACAACAGAGTAGAGGACAGTAGAGCACAGCAGAGTACAGTACAACAGAGTAGAGGACAGTAAAGGACAGTAGAGTAGAGGACAGTAGAGCACAGCAGAGTACAGTACAACAGAGTAGAGGACAGTAGAGGACAGTAGAGGACAGAAGAGTACAGTAGAATACAGTAGAGGACAGTAGAGGACAGTAGAGTAGAGGACAGTAGAGGACAGTAGAGTAGAGGATAGTAGAGTACAGTACAACAGAGTAGAGCATAGCAGAGGACAGTAGAGGACAGTAGAGCACAGTAGAGGACAGTAGAGGACAGTAGAGCACAGTAGAGGACAGTAGAGCACAGTAGAGGACAGTAGAGGACAGTAGAGTAGAGGACAGTAGAGCACAGCAGAGTACAGTACAACAGAGTAGAGGACAGTAGAGGACAGTAGAGGACAGTAGAGTAGAGGACAGTAGAGCACAGTACAGTACAGTAAAACAGAGTAGAGGACAGTAGAGGACAGTAGAGGACAGTAGAGTAGAGGACAGTAGAGGACAGAAGAGGACAGTAAAGGACAGTAGAGCACAGCAGAGTACAGTAGAGGACAGTAAAGGACAGTAGAGCACAGCAGAGGACAGTAGTGGACAGTAGAGGACAGTAGATGACAGTAGAGTACAGTAGAGGACAGTATAGGACAGTAGAGCACAGCAGAGGACAGTTGAGGACAGTAGAGGACAGTAGAGCACAGCAGAGTACAGCAGAGTACAGTACAACAGAGTAGAGTACAGTAGAGGACAGTAGAGGACAGTAGAGTACAGTAGAGGACAGTAGAGCACAGCAGAGGACAGTAGAGGACAGTAGAGAACAGTAGAGCACAGCAGAGTACAGCAGAGTACAGTACAACAGAGTAGAGGACAGTAGAGCACAGTAGAGGACAGTAGAGTACAGTACAGTAGAGGACAGTAGAGTAGAGGACAGTAGAGTAGAGTAGAGGACAGTAGAGTAGAGGACAGTAGAGGACAGTAGAGTACAGTAGAGTACAGTAGAGTACAGTAGAGTACAGTAGAGGACAGTAGAAGACAGTAGAGCACAGCAGAGTACAGTACAACAGAATAGAGGACAGTAGAGTACAGTAGAGGACAGTAGAGGACAGTAGAGCACAGCAGAGTACAGTACAACAGAGTAGAGGACAGTGGAGTAGAGGACAGTAGAGCACAGCAGAGTACAGTACAACAGAGTAGAGTAAAGTAGAGGACAGTAGAGGACAGTAGAGCACAGCAGAGGACAGTAGAGGACAGTAGAGGACAGTAGAGCACAGCAGAGTACAGCAGAGTACAGTACAACAGAGTAGAGGACAGTAGAGTACAGTAGAGGACAGTACAAAAGAGTAGAGGACAGTAGAGTAGAATAGAGGACAGTAGAGTAGAGGACAGTAGAGCACAGTAGAGGACAGTAGAGGACAGTACAAAAGAGTAGAGGACAGTAGAGTAGAGTAGAGGACAGTAGGGTAGAGGACAGTAAAGCACAGTAGAGGACAGCAGAGTACAGTACAGTAGAGGACAGTAGAGTACAGTACAGTAGAGGACAGTAGAGTAGAGGACAGTAGAGTAGAGTAGAGGACAGTAGAGTAGAGGACAGTAGAGGACAGTAGAGCACAGTAGAGGACATTAGAGTAGAAGACAGTGGAGTAGAGGACAGTAGAGTAGAGGACAGTACAACAGAATAGAGGACAGTAGAGGACAGTACAGTACAACAGAATAGAGGAAAGTAGAGTAGAGGACAGTAGAGTACAGTAGAGGACAGTAGAATAGAGGACAGTAGAGTACAGTAGAGGACAGTACAGTACTACAGAGTAGAGGACAGTAGAGGACATTAGAGTACTGTACAGTACAACAGAGAAGAGGACAGTAGAGGACAGTAGAGTACAGTAGAGGACAGTAGAGGACAGTAGAGCACAGCAGAGTAGAGGACAGTAGAGGACAGTAGAGTAGAGGATAGTAGAGTACAGTACAACAGAGTAGAGCATAGCAGAGGACAGTAGAGGACAGTAGAGCACAGTAGAGGACAGTAGAGCACAGTAGAGGACAGTAGAGGACAGTAGAGCACAGTAGAGGACAGTAGAGCACAGTAGAGGACAGTAGAGGACAGTAGAGTAGAGGACAGTAGAGCACAGCAGAGTACAGTACAACAGAGTAGAGGACAGTAGAGGACAGTAGAGTAGAGGACAGTAGAGCACAGTACAGTACAGTAAAACAGAGTAGAGGACAGTAGAGGACAGTAGAGGACAGTAGAGTAGAGGACAGTAGAGGACAGAAGAGGACAGTAAATGACAGTAGAGCACAGCAGAGGACAGTAGTGGACAGTAGAGGACAGTAGATGACAGTAGAGTACAGTAGAGGACAGTATAGGACAGTAGAGCACAGCAGAGGACAGTTGAGGACAGTAGAGGACAGTAGAGCACAGCAGAGTACAGCAGAGTACAGTACAACAGAGTAGAGTACAGTAGAGGACAGTAGAGGACAGTAGAGTACAGTAGAGGACAGTAGAGCACAGCAGAGGACAGTAGAGGACAGTAGAGAACAGTAGAGCACAGCAGAGTACAGCAGAGTACAGTACAACAGAGTAGAGGACAGTAGAGCACAGTAGAGGACAGTAGAGTACAGTACAGTAGAGGACAGTAGAGTAGAGGACAGTAGAGTAGAGTAGAGGACAGTAGAGTAGAGGACAGTAGAGGACAGTAGAGTACAGTAGAGTACAGTAGAGTACAGTAGAGTACAGTAGAGGACAGTAGAAGACAGTAGAGCACAGCAGAGTACAGTACAGCAGAGTAGAGGACAGTAGAGTACAGTAGAGGACAGTAGAGGACAGTACAACAGAATAGAGGACAGTAGAGGACAGTACAGTACAACAGAATAGAGGAAAGTAGAGTAGAGGACAGTAGAGTACAGTAGACGACAGTAGAATAGAGGACAGTAGAGTACAGTAGAGGACAGTACAGTACTACAGAGTAGAGGACAGTAGAGGACATTAGAGTACTGTACAGTACAACAGAGAAGAGGACAGTAGAGGACAGTAGAGTACAGTAGAGGACAGTAGAGGACAGTAGAGCACAGCAGAGGACAGTAGACGACAGTAGAGGACAGTAGAGCACAGCAGAGTACAGCAGAGTACAGTACAACAGAGTAGAGGACAGTAGAGTACAGTAGAGGACAGTACAAAAGAGTAGAGGACAGTAGAGTAGAGGACAGTGGAGCACAGTAGAGGACAGTAGAGCACAGTAGAGGACTGTAGAGTAGAGGACAGTAGAGTAGAGTGGAGGACAGTAGAGTAGAGGACAGTAGAGTAGAGTAGAGGACAGTAGAGTAGAGGACAGTAGAGTACAGTAGAGTACAGTAGAGTAGAGGACGGTAGAGTACAGTAGAGGACAGTAGAGTACAGTAGAGGACAGTATAGTACAGTACAGTAGAGGACAGTAGAGGACAGTACAGTAGAGGACAGTAGAGGACAGTAGAGGACAGTAGAGTACAGTACAGTAGAGGACAGTAGAGCACAGTAGAGTAGAGGACAGTAGAGTAGAGGACAGTAGAGGACAGTAGAGCACAGTAGAGTACATTAGAGTAGAAGACAGTAGAGTAGAGTAGAGTACAGTAGAGTAGAGGACAGTACAACAGAATATAGGACAGTAGAGGACAGTACAGTACAACAGAATAGAGGACAGTAGAGTAGAGGGCAGTAGAGTACAGTAGAGGACAGTAGAATAGAGGACAGTAGAGTACAGTAGAGGACAGTAGATTACAGTACAGTACAACAGAGTAGAGGACAGTAGAGGACAGTAGAGTATTGTACAGTACAACAGAGAAGAGGACAGTAGAGGACAGTAGAGCACAGTAGAGGACAGTAGAGGACAGTAGAGTAGAGGATAGTAGAGTACAGTACAACAGAGTAGAGCATAGCAGAGGACAGTAGAGGACAGTAGAGCACAGTAGAGGACAGTAGAGCACAGTAGAGGACAGTAGAGGACAGTAGAGTAGAGGACAGTAGAGCACAGCAGAGTACAGTACAACAGAGTAGAGGACAGTAGAGGACAGTAGAGGACAGTAGAGGACAGTAGAGTAGAGGACAGTAGAGCACAGTACAGTACAGTACAGTAAAACAGAGTAGAGGACAGTAGAGGACAGTAGAGGACAGTAGAGTAGAGGACAGTAGAGGACAGATTAGGACAGTAAAGGACAGTAGAGCACAGCAGAGTACAGTAGAGGACAGTAAAGGACAGTAGAGCACAGCAGAGGACAGTAGAGGACAGTAGAGGACAGTAGAGGACAGTAGAGTACAGTAGAGGACAGTATAGGACAGTAGAGCACAGCAGAGGACAGTAGAGGACAGTAGAGGACAGTAGAGCACAGCAGAGTACAGCAGAGTACAGTACAACAGAGTAGAGTACAGTAGAGGACAGTAAAAAAGAGTAGAGGACAGTAGAGGACAGTAGAGGACAGTAGAGTAGAGGACAGTAGAGCACAGTACAGTACAGTACAACAGAGTAGAGGACAGTAGAGGACAGTAGAGTAGAAGACAGTAGAGGACAGTAGAGGACAGTAGAGGACAGTAGAGTACAATAGAGGACAGTAAAGGACAGTAGAGCACAGCAGAGTACAGTAGAGGACAGTACAGGACAGTAAAGGACAGTAGAGCACAGCAGAGGACAGTAGAGGACAGTAGAGGACAGTAGAGGACAGTAGAATAGAGGACAGTAGAGTACAGTAGAGGACAGTAGAGGACAGTAGAGGACAGTAGAGCACAGCAGAGTACAGCAGAGTACAGCAGAGTACAGTACAACAGAGTAGAGGACATTAGAGGACAGTACAAAAGAGTAGAGGACAGGACAGTAGAGGACAGTAGAGGACAGTAGAGTACAGTACAGTAGAGGACAGTAGAGTAGAGGACAGTAGAGTAGAGTAGAGGACAGTACAAAAGAGTAGAGGACAGTAGAGGACAGTAGAGGACAGTAGAGTATAGGACAGTAGAGCACAGTACAGTAGAGGACAGTAGAGTAGAGGACAGTAGAGTAGAGTAGAGGACAGTAGAGTTGAGCACAGAAGAGGACAGTAGAGCACAGTAGAGGACAGTAGAGTAGAGGACAGTAGAGTAGAGTAGAGGACAGTAGAGTAGAGGACAGTAGAGGACAGTAGAGGACAGTAGAGTACATTACAGGATAGTAGAGTAGAGTACAGTACAACATAATAGAGGACAGTAGAGTAGAGGACAGTAGAGGACAGTAGAGTACATTAGAGTAGAGGACAGTAGAGTACAGTAGAGTAGAGGACAGTAGAGTACAGTAGAGTAGAGGACAGTAGAGGACAGTAGAGTACAGTACAGTACAACAGAGTAGAGGACAGTAGAGCACAGCAGAGTACAGTACAACAGAGTAGAGGACAGTAAAGGACAGTAGAGTAGAGGACAGTAGAGCACAGCAGAGTACAGTACAACAGAGTAGAGGACAGTAGAGGACAGTAGAGGACAGAAGAGTACAGTAGAATACAGTAGAGGACAGTAGAGGACAGTAGAGTAGAGGACAGTAGAGGACAGTAGAGTAGAGGATAGTAGAGTACAGTACAACAGAGTAGAGCATAGCAGAGGACAGTAGAGGACAGTAGAGCACAGTAGAGGACAGTAGAGGACAGTAGAGCACAGTAGAGGACAGTAGAGCACAGTAGAGGACAGTAGAGGACAGTAGAGTAGAGGACAGTAGAGCACAGCAGAGTACAGTACAACAGAGTAGAGGACAGTAGAGGACAGTAGAGGACAGTAGAGTAGAGGACAGTAGAGCACAGTACAGTACAGTAAAACAGAGTAGAGGACAGTAGAGGACAGTAGAGGACAGTAGAGTAGAGGACAGTAGAGGACAGAAGAGGACAGTAAAGGACAGTAGAGCACAGCAGAGTACAGTAGAGGACAGTAAAGGACAGTAGAGCACAGCAGAGGACAGTAGTGGACAGTAGAGGACAGTAGATGACAGTAGAGTACAGTAGAGGACAGTATAGGACAGTAGAGCACAGCAGAGGACAGTTGAGGACAGTAGAGGACAGTAGAGCACAGCAGAGTACAGCAGAGTACAGTACAACAGAGTAGAGTACAGTAGAGGACAGTAGAGGACAGTAGAGTACAGTAGAGGACAGTAGAGCACAGCAGAGGACAGTAGAGGACAGTAGAGAACAGTAGAGCACAGCAGAGTACAGCAGAGTACAGTACAACAGAGTAGAGGACAGTAGAGCACAGTAGAGGACAGTAGAGTACAGTACAGTAGAGGACAGTAGAGTAGAGGACAGTAGAGTAGAGTAGAGGACAGTAGAGTAGAGGACAGTAGAGTACAGTAGAGTACAGTAGAGTACAGTAGAGTACAGTAGAGGACAGTAGAAGACAGTAGAGCACAGCAGAGTACAGTACAACAGAATAGAGGACAGTAGAGTACAGTAGAGGACAGTAGAGGACAGTAGAGCACAGCAGAGTACAGCAGAGTACAGTACAACAGAGTAGAGGACAGTAGAGTACAGTAGAGGACAGTACAAAAGAGTAGAGGACAGTAGAGTAGAATAGAGGACAGTAGAGTAGAGGACAGTAGAGCACAGTAGAGGACAGTAGAGGACAGTACAAAAGAGTAGAGGACAGTAGAGTAGAGTAGAGGACAGTAGGGTAGAGGACAGTAAAGCACAGTAGAGGACAGCAGAGTACAGTACAGTAGAGGACAGTAGAGTACAGTACAGTAGAGGACAGTAGAGTAGAGGACAGTAGAGTAGAGTAGAGGACAGTAGAGTAGAGGACAGTAGAGGACAGTAGAGCACAGTAGAGGACATTAGAGTAGAAGACAGTAGAGTAGAGGACAGTAGAGTAGAGGACAGTACAACAGAATAGAGGACAGTAGAGGACAGTACAGTACAACAGAATAGAGGAAAGTAGAGTAGAGGACAGTAGAGTACAGTAGAGGACAGTAGAATAGAGGACAGTAGAGTACAGTAGAGGACAGTACAGTACTACAGAGTAGAGGACAGTAGAGGACATTAGAGTACTGTACAGTACAACAGAGAAGAGGACAGTAGAGGACAGTAGAGTACAGTAGAGGACAGTAGAGGACAGTAGAGCACAGCAGAGGACAGTAGACGACAGTAGAGGACAGTAGAGCACAGCAGAGTACAGCAGAGTACAGTACAACAGAGTAGAGGACAGTAGAGTACAGTAGAGGACAGTACAAAAGAGTAGAGGACAGTAGAGTAGAGGACAGTGGAGCACAGTAGAGGACAGTAGAGCACAGTAGAGGACAGTAGAGTAGAGGACAGTAGAGTAGAGTGGAGGACAGTAGAGTAGAGGACAGTAGAGTAGAGTAGAGGACAGTAGAGTAGAGGACAGTAGAGTACAGTAGAGTACAGTAGAGTAGAGGACGGTAGAGTACAGTAGAGGACAGTAGAGTACAGTAGAGGACAGTATAGTACAGTACAGTAGAGGACAGTAGAGGACAGTACAGTAGAGGACAGTAGAGGACAGTAGAGGACAGTAGAGTACAGTACAGTAGAGGACAGTAGAGCACAGTAGAGTAGAGGACAGTAGAGTAGAGGACAGTAGAGGACAGTAGAGCACAGTAGAGTACATTAGAGTAGAAGACAGTAGAGTAGAGTAGAGTACAGTAGAGTAGAGGACAGTACAACAGAATATAGGACAGTAGAGGACAGTACAGTACAACAGAATAGAGGACAGTAGAGTAGAGGGCAGTAGAGTACAGTAGAGGACAGTAGAATAGAGGACAGTAGAGTACAGTAGAGGACAGTAGATTACAGTACAGTACAACAGAGTAGAGGACAGTAGAGGACAGTAGAGTATTGTACAGTACAACAGAGAAGAGGACAGTAGAGGACAGTAGAGCACAGTAGAGGACAGTAGAGGACAGTAGAGTAGAGGATAGTAGAGTACAGTACAACAGAGTAGAGCATAGCAGAGGACAGTAGAGGACAGTAGAGCACAGTAGAGGACAGTAGAGCACAGTAGAGGACAGTAGAGGACAGTAGAGTAGAGGACAGTAGAGCACAGCAGAGTACAGTACAACAGAGTAGAGGACAGTAGAGGACAGTAGAGGACAGTAGAGGACAGTAGAGTAGAGGACAGTAGAGCACAGTACAGTACAGTACAGTAAAACAGAGTAGAGGACAGTAGAGGACAGTAGAGGACAGTAGAGTAGAGGACAGTAGAGGACAGATTAGGACAGTAAAGGACAGTAGAGCACAGCAGAGTACAGTAGAGGACAGTAAAGGACAGTAGAGCACAGCAGAGGACAGTAGAGGACAGTAGAGGACAGTAGAGGACAGTAGAGTACAGTAGAGGACAGTATAGGACAGTAGAGCACAGCAGAGGACAGTAGAGGACAGTAGAGGACAGTAGAGCACAGCAGAGTACAGCAGAGTACAGTACAACAGAGTAGAGTACAGTAGAGGACAGTAAAAAAGAGTAGAGGACAGTAGAGGACAGTAGAGGACAGTAGAGTAGAGGACAGTAGAGCACAGTACAGTACAGTACAACAGAGTAGAGGACAGTAGAGGACAGTAGAGTAGAAGACAGTAGAGGACAGTAGAGGACAGTAGAGGACAGTAGAGTACAATAGAGGACAGTAAAGGACAGTAGAGCACAGCAGAGTACAGTAGAGGACAGTACAGGACAGTAAAGGACAGTAGAGCACAGCAGAGGACAGTAGAGGACAGTAGAGGACAGTAGAGGACAGTAGAATAGAGGACAGTAGAGTACAGTAGAGGACAGTAGAGGACAGTAGAGGACAGTAGAGCACAGCAGAGTACAGCAGAGTACAGCAGAGTACAGTACAACAGAGTAGAGGACATTAGAGGACAGTACAAAAGAGTAGAGGACAGGACAGTAGAGGACAGTAGAGGACAGTAGAGTACAGTACAGTAGAGGACAGTAGAGTAGAGGACAGTAGAGTAGAGTAGAGGACAGTACAAAAGAGTAGAGGACAGTAGAGGACAGTAGAGGACAGTAGAGTATAGGACAGTAGAGCACAGTACAGTAGAGGACAGTAGAGTAGAGGACAGTAGAGTAGAGTAGAGGACAGTAGAGTTGAGCACAGAAGAGGACAGTAGAGCACAGTAGAGGACAGTAGAGTAGAGGACAGTAGAGTAGAGTAGAGGACAGTAGAGTAGAGGACAGTAGAGGACAGTAGAGGACAGTAGAGTACATTACAGGATAGTAGAGTAGAGTACAGTACAACATAATAGAGGACAGTAGAGTAGAGGACAGTAGAGGACAGTAGAGTACATTAGAGTAGAGGACAGTAGAGTACAGTAGAGTAGAGGACAGTAGAGTACAGTAGAGTAGAGGACAGTAGAGGACAGTAGAGTACAGTACAGTACAACAGAGTAGAGGACAGTAGAGCACAGCAGAGTACAGTACAACAGAGTAGAGGACAGTAAAGGACAGTAGAGTAGAGGACAGTAGAGCACAGCAGAGTACAGTACAACAGAGTAGAGGACAGTAGAGGACAGTAGAGGACAGAAGAGTACAGTAGAATACAGTAGAGGACAGTAGAGGACAGTAGAGTAGAGGACAGTAGAGGACAGTAGAGTAGAGGATAGTAGAGTACAGTACAACAGAGTAGAGCATAGCAGAGGACAGTAGAGGACAGTAGAGCACAGTAGAGGACAGTAGAGGACAGTAGAGCACAGTAGAGGACAGTAGAGCACAGTAGAGGACAGTAGAGGACAGTAGAGTAGAGGACAGTAGAGCACAGCAGAGTACAGTACAACAGAGTAGAGGACAGTAGAGGACAGTAGAGGACAGTAGAGTAGAGGACAGTAGAGCACAGTACAGTACAGTAAAACAGAGTAGAGGACAGTAGAGGACAGTAGAGGACAGTAGAGTAGAGGACAGTAGAGGACAGAAGAGGACAGTAAAGGACAGTAGAGCACAGCAGAGTACAGTAGAGGACAGTAAAGGACAGTAGAGCACAGCAGAGGACAGTAGTGGACAGTAGAGGACAGTAGATGACAGTAGAGTACAGTAGAGGACAGTATAGGACAGTAGAGCACAGCAGAGGACAGTTGAGGACAGTAGAGGACAGTAGAGCACAGCAGAGTACAGCAGAGTACAGTACAACAGAGTAGAGTACAGTAGAGGACAGTAGAGGACAGTAGAGTACAGTAGAGGACAGTAGAGCACAGCAGAGGACAGTAGAGGACAGTAGAGAACAGTAGAGCACAGCAGAGTACAGCAGAGTACAGTACAACAGAGTAGAGGACAGTAGAGCACAGTAGAGGACAGTAGAGTACAGTACAGTAGAGGACAGTAGAGTAGAGGACAGTAGAGTAGAGTAGAGGACAGTAGAGTAGAGGACAGTAGAGGACAGTAGAGTACAGTAGAGTACAGTAGAGTACAGTAGAGTACAGTAGAGGACAGTAGAAGACAGTAGAGCACAGCAGAGTACAGTACAACAGAATAGAGGACAGTAGAGTACAGTAGAGGACAGTAGAGGACAGTAGAGCACAGCAGAGTACAGTACAACAGAGTAGAGGACAGTGGAGTAGAGGACAGTAGAGCACAGCAGAGTACAGTACAACAGAGTAGAGTAAAGTAGAGGACAGTAGAGGACAGTAGAGCACAGCAGAGGACAGTAGAGGACAGTAGAGGACAGTAGAGCACAGCAGAGTACAGCAGAGTACAGTACAACAGAGTAGAGGACAGTAGAGTACAGTAGAGGACAGTACAAAAGAGTAGAGGACAGTAGAGTAGAATAGAGGACAGTAGAGTAGAGGACAGTAGAGCACAGTAGAGGACAGTAGAGGACAGTACAAAAGAGTAGAGGACAGTAGAGTAGAGTAGAGGACAGTAGGGTAGAGGACAGTAAAGCACAGTAGAGGACAGCAGAGTACAGTACAGTAGAGGACAGTAGAGTACAGTACAGTAGAGGACAGTAGAGTAGAGGACAGTAGAGTAGAGTAGAGGACAGTAGAGTAGAGGACAGTAGAGGACAGTAGAGCACAGTAGAGGACATTAGAGTAGAAGACAGTAGAGTAGAGGACAGTAGAGTAGAGGACAGTACAACAGAATAGAGGACAGTAGAGGACAGTACAGTACAACAGAATAGAGGAAAGTAGAGTAGAGGACAGTAGAGTACAGTAGAGGACAGTAGAATAGAGGACAGTAGAGTACAGTAGAGGACAGTACAGTACTACAGAGTAGAGGACAGTAGAGGACATTAGAGTACTGTACAGTACAACAGAGAAGAGGACAGTAGAGGACAGTAGAGTACAGTAGAGGACAGTAGAGGACAGTAGAGCACAGCAGAGGACAGTAGACGACAGTAGAGGACAGTAGAGCACAGCAGAGTACAGCAGAGTACAGTACAACAGAGTAGAGGACAGTAGAGTACAGTAGAGGACAGTACAAAAGAGTAGAGGACAGTAGAGTAGAGGACAGTGGAGCACAGTAGAGGACAGTAGAGCACAGTAGAGGACAGTAGAGTAGAGGACAGTAGAGTAGAGTGGAGGACAGTAGAGTAGAGGACAGTAGAGTAGAGGACAGTAGAGTACAGTAGAGTACAGTAGAGTAGAGGACGGTAGAGTACAGTAGAGGACAGTAGAGTACAGTAGAGGACAGTAGAGGACAGTAGAGTAGAGGACAGTAGAGTACAGTAGAGTACAGTAGAGTAGAGGACGGTAGAGTACAGTAGAGGACAGTAGAGTACAGTAGAGGACAGTATAGTACAGTACAGTAGAGGACAGTAGAGGACAGTACAGTAGAGGACAGTAGAGGACAGTAGAGGACAGTAGAGTACAGTACAGTAGAGGACAGTAGAGCACAGTAGAGTAGAGGACAGTAGAGTAGAGGACAGTAGAGGACAGTAGAGCACAGTAGAGTACATTAGAGTAGAAGACAGTAGAGTAGAGTAGAGTACAGTAGAGTAGAGGACAGTACAACAGAATATAGGACAGTAGAGGACAGTACAGTACAACAGAATAGAGGACAGTAGAGTAGAGGGCAGTAGAGTACAGTAGAGGACAGTAGAATAGAGGACAGTAGAGTACAGTAGAGGACAGTAGATTACAGTACAGTACAACAGAGTAGAGGACAGTAGAGGACAGTAGAGTATTGTACAGTACAACAGAGAAGAGGACAGTAGAGGACAGTAGAGCACAGTAGAGGACAGTAGAGGACAGTAGAGCACAGTAGAGGACAGTAGAGTACAGTACAGTAGAGGACAGTAGAGTAGAGGACAGTAGAGTAGAGTAGAGGACAGTAGAGTAGAGGACAGTAGAGGACAGTAGAGGACAGTAGAGTACAGTAGAGTACAGTAGAGTACAGTAGAGTACAGTAGAGGACAGTAGAAGACAGTAGAGCACAGCAGAGTACAGTACAACAGAGTAGAGGACAGTAGAGTACAGTAGAGGACAGTAGAGGACAGTAGAGCACAGCAGAGTACAGTACAACAGAGTAGAGGACAGTGGAGTAGAGGACAGTAGAGCACAGCAGAGTACAGTACAACAGAGTAGAGTAAAGTAGAGAACAGTAGAGGACAGTAGAGCACAGCAGAGGACAGTAGAGGACAGTAGAGGACAGTAGAGCACAGCAGAGTACAGCAGAGTACAGTACAACAGAGTAGAGGACAGTAGAGTACAGTAGAGGACAGTACAAAAGAGTAGAGGACAGTAGAGTAGAATAGAGGACAGTAGAGTAGAGGACAGTAGAGCACAGTAGAGGACAGTAGAGGACAGTACAAAAGAGTAGAGGACAGTAGAGTAGAGTAGAGGACAGTAGGGTAGAGGACAGTAAAGCACAGTAGAGGACAGTAGAGTACAGTACAGTAGAGGACAGTAGAGTACAGTACAGTAGAGGACAGTAGAGTAGAGGACAGTAGAGTAGAGTAGAGGACAGTAGAGTAGAGGACAGTAGAGGACAGTAGAGCACAGTAGAGGACATTAGAGTAGAAGACAGTAGAGTAGAGGACAGTAGAGTAGAGGACAGTACAACAGAATAGAGGACAGTAGATGACAGTACAGTACAACAGAATAGAGGAAAGTAGAGTAGAGGACAGTAGAGTACAGTAGAGGACAGTAGAATAGAGGACAGTAGAGTACAGTAGAGGACAGTACAGTACAACAGAGTAGAGGACAGTAGAGGACATTAGAGTACTGTACAGTACAACAGAGAAGAGGACAGTAGAGGACAGTAGAGTACAGTAGAGGACAGTAGAGGACAGTAGAGCACAGCAGAGGACAGTAGACGACAGTAGAGGACAGTAGAGCACAGCAGAGTACAGCAGAGTACAGTACAACAGAGTAGAGGACAGTAGAGTACAGTAGAGGACAGTACAAAAGAGTAGAGGACAGTAGAGTAGAGGACAGTGGAGCACAGTAGAGGACAGTAGAGCACAGTAGAGGACAGTAGAGTAGAGGACAGTAGAGTAGAGTGGAGGACAGTAGAGTAGAGGACAGTAGAGTAGAGTAGAGGACAATAGAGTAGAGGACAGTAGAGGACAGTAGAGTACAGTAGAGTACAGTAGAGTACAGTAGAGTACAGTAGAGGACAGTAGAAGACAGTAGAGCACAGCAGAGTACAGTACAACAGAGAAGAGGACAGTAGAGGACAGTAGAGCACAGTAGAGGACAGTAGAGGACAGTAGAGCACAGTAGAGGACAGTAGAGTACAGTACAGTAGAGGACAGTAGAGTAGAGGACAGTAGAGTAGAGTAGAGGACAGTAGAGTAGAGGACAGTAGAGGACAGTAGAGGACAGTAGAGTACAGTAGAGTACAGTAGAGGACAGTAGAAGACAGTAGAGCACAGCAGAGTACAGTACAACAGAGTAGAGGACAGTAGAGTACAGTAGAGGACAGTAGAGGACAGTAGAGCACAGCAGAGTACAGTACAACAGAGTAGAGGACAGTGGAGTAGAGGACAGTAGAGCACAGCAGAGTACAGTACAACAGAGTAGAGTAAAGTAGAGAACAGTAGAGGACAGTAGAGCACAGCAGAGGACAGTAGAGGACAGTAGAGGACAGTAGAGCACAGCAGAGTACAGCAGAGTACAGTACAACAGAGTAGAGGACAGTAGAGTACAGTAGAGGACAGTACAAAAGAGTAGAGGACAGTAGAGTAGAATAGAGGACAGTAGAGTAGAGGACAGTAGAGCACAGTAGAGGACAGTAGAGGACAGTACAAAAGAGTAGAGGACAGTAGAGTAGAGTAGAGGACAATAGGGTAGAGGACAGTAAAGCACAGTAGAGGACAGTAGAGTACAGTACAGTAGAGGACAGTAGAGTACAGTACAGTAGAGGACAGTAGAGTAGAGGACAGTAGAGTAGAGTAGAGGACAGTAGAGTAGAGGACAGTAGAGGACAGTAGAGCACAGTAGAGGACATTAGAGTAGAAGACAGTAGAGTAGAGGACAGTAGAGTAGAGGACAGTACAACAGAATAGAGGACAGTAGATGACAGTACAGTACAACAGAATAGAGGAAAGTAGAGTAGAGGACAGTAGAGTACAGTAGAGGACAGTAGAATAGAGGACAGTAGAGTACAGTAGAGGACAGTACAGTACAACAGAGTAGAGGACAGTAGAGGACATTAGAGTACTGTACAGTACAACAGAGAAGAGGACAGTAGAGGACAGTAGAGTACTGTAGAGGACAGTAGAGGACAGTAGAGCACAGCAGAGGACAGTAGACGACAGTAGAGGACAGTAGAGCACAGCAGAGTACAGCAGAGTACAGTACAACAGAGTAGAGGACAGTAGAGTACAGTAGAGGACAGTACAAAAGAGTAGAGGACAGTAGAGTAGAGGACAGTGGAGCACAGTAGAGGACAGTAGAGCACAGTAGAGGACAGTAGAGTAGAGGACAGTAGAGTAGAGTGGAGGACAGTAGAGTAGAGGACAGTAGAGTAGAGTAGAGGACAGTAGAGTAGAGGACAGTAGAGTACAGTAGAGTAGAGGACGGTAGAGTACAGTAGAGGACAGTAGAGTACAGTAGAGGACAGTATAGTACAGTACAGTAGAGGACAGTAGAGGACAGTAGAGTACAGTACAGTAGAGGACAGTAGAGGACAGTAGAGTACAGTACAGTAGAGGACAGTAGAGCACAGTAGAGTAGAGGACAGTAGAGTAGAGGACAGTAGAGGACAGTAGAGCACAGTAGAGTACATTAGAGTAGAAGACAGTAGAGTAGAGTAGAGTACAGTAGAGTAGAGGACAGTACAACAGAATATAGGACAGTAGAGGACAGTACAGTACAACAGAATAGAGGACAGTAGAGTAGAGGGCAGTAGAGTACAGTAGAGGACAGTAGAATAGAGGACAGTAGAGTACAGTAGAGGACAGTAGATTACAGTACAGTACAACAGAGTAGAGGACAGTAGAGGACAGTAGAGTATTGTACAGTACAACAGAGAAGAGGACAGTAGAGGACAGTAGAGCACAGTAGAGGACAGTAGAGGACAGTAGAGCACAGCAGAGGACAGTAGAGGACAGTAGAGGACAGTAGAGCACAGCAGAGTACAGCAGAGTACAGTACAACAGAGTAGAGGACAGTAGAGTACAGTAGAGGACAGTACAAAAGAGTAGAGGACAGTAGAGTAGAGTAGAGGACAGTAGAGTAGAGGACAGTAGAGCACAGTAGAGGACAGTAGAGCACAGTAGAGGACAGTAGAGTAGAGGACAGTTTAGTAGAGTAGAGGACAGTAGAGTAGAGGACAGTAGAGTAGAGTAGAGGACAGTAGAGTAGAGGACAGTAGAGTACAGTAGAGGACAGTAGAGGATAGTAGAGTACAGTACATCAGAATAGAGGACAGTAGAGGACAGTACAGTAGAGTACAGTAGAGTAGAGGACGGTAGAGTAGAGTAGAGGACAGTAGAGTACAGTAGAGGACAGTAGAGTACAGTACAGTACAAAAGAGTAGAGGACAGTAGAGGACAGTAGAGTACAACAGAGTAGAGGGCAGTAGAGGACAGTAGAGTAGAGGACAGTAGAGTACAGTACAAAAGAGTAGAGAACAGTAGAGGACAGTAGAGGACAGTAGAGTAGAGTACAGTGCAACAGAATAGAGGACAGTAGAGGACAGTACAGTACAACAGAATAGAGGACAGTAGAGTAGAGTACAGTAGAGTACAGTACAAAAGAGTAGAGGACAGTAGAGGACAGTAGAGTACAGTACAAAAGAGTAGAAGACAGTAGAGGACAGTAGAGTACAGTACAGTACAAAAGAGTAGAGGACAGTAGAGGACAGTAGAGTACAACAGAGTAGAGGACAGTAGAGGACAGTAGAGTACAGTACAACAGAGTAGAGGACAGTAGAGGACAGTAGAGTACAACAGAGTAGAGGACAGTAGAGGACAGTAGAGGACAGTAGAGTACAGTACAAAAGAGTAGAGAACAGTAGAGGACAGTAGAGGACAGTAGAGTAGAGTACAGTGCAACAGAATAGAGGACAGTAGAGGACAGTACAGTACAACAGAATTGAGGACAGTAGAGTAGAGTACAGTAGAGTACAGTACAAAAGAGTAGAGGACAGTAGAGTACAGTAGAGTACAGTACAAAAGAGTAGAGGACAGTAGAGGACAGTAGAGTACAGTACAAAAGAGTAGAGGACAGTAGAGGACAGTAGAGTACAGTACAACAGAGTAGAGAACAGTAGAGTACAGTACAACAGAGTAGAGGACAGTAGAGTACAGTAGAGGACAGTACAAAAGAGTAGAGGACAGTAGAGTAGAGGACAGTGGAGCACAGTAGAGGACAGTAGAGCACAGTAGAGGACAGTAGAGTAGAGGACAGTAGAGAAGAGTGGAGGACAGTAGAGTAGAGGACAGTAGAGTAGAGTAGAGGACAGTAGAGTAGAGGACAGTAAAGTAGAGTAGAGTACAGTACAAAAGAGTAGAGGACAGTAAAGGACAGTACAGTTGAGTACAGTAGAGTAGAGGACGGTAGAGTACAGTAGAGGACAGTAGAGTACAGTAGAGGACAGTATAGTACAGTACAGTAGAGGACAGTAGAGGACAGTAGAGTACAGTACATTAGAGGACAGTAGAGGACAGTAGAGTACAGTACAGTAGAGGACAGTAGAGTACAGTAGAGTAGAGGACAGTAGAGTAGAGTAGAGGACAGTAGAGTAGAGGACAGTAGAGGACAGTAGAGCACAGTAGAGTACATTAGAGTAGAAGACAGTAGAGTAGAGTAGTTGACAGTAGAGTAGAGGACAGTACAACAGAATATAGGACAGTAGAGGACAGTACAGTACAACAGAGTACAGTACAACAGAGTAGAGTAAAGTAGAGAACAGTAGAGGACAGTAGAGCACAGCAGAGGACAGTAGAGGACAGTAGAGGACAGTAGAGCACAGCAGAGTACAGCAGAGTACAGTACAACAGAGTAGAGGACAGTAGAGTACAGTAGAGGACAGTACAAAAGAGTAGAGGACAGTAGAGTAGAATAGAGGACAGTAGAGTAGAGGACAGTAGAGCACAGTAGAGGACAGTAGAGGACAGTACAAAAGAGTAGAGGACAGTAGAGTAGAGTAGAGGACAGTAGGGTAGAGGACAGTAAAGCACAGTAGAGGACAGTAGAGTACAGTACAGTAGAGGACAGTAGAGTACAGTACAGTAGAGGACAGTAGAGTAGAGGACAGTAGAGTAGAGTAGAGGACAGTAGAGTAGAGGACAGTAGAGGACAGTAGAGCACAGTAGAGGACATTAGAGTAGAAGACAGTAGAGTAGAGGACAGTAGAGTAGAGGACAGTACAACAGAATAGAGGACAGTAGATGACAGTACAGTACAACAGAATAGAGGAAAGTAGAGTAGAGGACAGTAGAGTACAGTAGAGGACAGTAGAATAGAGGACAGTAGAGTACAGTAGAGGACAGTACAGTACAACAGAGTAGAGGACAGTAGAGGACATTAGAGTACTGTACAGTACAACAGAGAAGAGGACAGTAGAGGACAGTAGAGTACAGTAGAGGACAGTAGAGGACAGTAGAGCACAGCAGAGGACAGTAGACGACAGTAGAGGACAGTAGAGCACAGCAGAGTACAGCAGAGTACAGTACAACAGAGTAGAGGACAGTAGAGTACAGTAGAGGACAGTACAAAAGAGTAGAGGACAGTAGAGTAGAGGACAGTGGAGCACAGTAGAGGACAGTAGAGCACAGTAGAGGACAGTAGAGTAGAGGACAGTAGAGTAGAGTGGAGGACAGTAGAGTAGAGGACAGTAGAGTAGAGTAGAGGACAATAGAGTAGAGGACAGTAGAGGACAGTAGAGTACAGTAGAGTACAGTAGAGTACAGTAGAGTACAGTAGAGGACAGTAGAAGACAGTAGAGCACAGCAGAGTACAGTACAACAGAGAAGAGGACAGTAGAGGACAGTAGAGCACAGTAGAGGACAGTAGAGGACAGTAGAGCACAGTAGAGGACAGTAGAGTACAGTACAGTAGAGGACAGTAGAGTAGAGGACAGTAGAGTAGAGTAGAGGACAGTAGAGTAGAGGACAGTAGAGGACAGTAGAGGACAGTAGAGTACAGTAGAGTACAGTAGAGTACAGTAGAGTACAGTAGAGGACAGTAGAAGACAGTAGAGCACAGCAGAGTACAGTACAACAGAGTAGAGGACAGTAGAGTACAGTAGAGGACAGTAGAGGACAGTAGAGCACAGCAGAGTACAGTACAACAGAGTAGAGGACAGTGGAGTAGAGGACAGTAGAGCACAGCAGAGTACAGTACAACAGAGTAGAGTAAAGTAGAGAACAGTAGAGGACAGTAGAGCACAGCAGAGGACAGTAGAGGACAGTAGAGGACAGTAGAGCACAGCAGAGTACAGCAGAGTACAGTACAACAGAGTAGAGGACAGTAGAGTACAGTAGAGGACAGTACAAAAGAGTAGAGGACAGTAGAGTAGAATAGAGGACAGTAGAGTAGAGGACAGTAGAGCACAGTAGAGGACAGTAGAGGACAGTACAAAAGAGTAGAGGACAGTAGAGTAGAGTAGAGGACAGTAGGGTAGAGGACAGTAAAGCACAGTAGAGGACAGTAGAGTACAGTACAGTAGAGGACAGTAGAGTACAGTACAGTAGAGGACAGTAGAGTAGAGGACAGTAGAGTAGAGTAGAGGACAGTAGAGTAGAGGACAGTAGAGGACAGTAGAGCACAGTAGAGGACATTAGAGTAGAAGACAGTAGAGTAGAGGACAGTAGAGTAGAGGACAGTACAACAGAATAGAGGACAGTAGATGACAGTACAGTACAACAGAATAGAGGAAAGTAGAGTAGAGGACAGTAGAGTACAGTAGAGGACAGTAGAATAGAGGACAGTAGAGTACAGTAGAGGACAGTACAGTACAACAGAGTAGAGGACAGTAGAGGACATTAGAGTACTGTACAGTACAACAGAGAAGAGGACAGTAGAGGACAGTAGAGTACTGTAGAGGACAGTAGAGGACAGTAGAGCACAGCAGAGGACAGTAGACGACAGTAGAGGACAGTAGAGCACAGCAGAGTACAGCAGAGTACAGTACAACAGAGTAGAGGACAGTAGAGTACAGTAGAGGACAGTACAAAAGAGTAGAGGACAGTAGAGTAGAGGACAGTGGAGCACAGTAGAGGACAGTAGAGCACAGTAGAGGACAGTAGAGTAGAGGACAGTAGAGTAGAGTGGAGGACAGTAGAGTAGAGGACAGTAGAGTAGAGTAGAGGACAGTAGAGTAGAGGACAGTAGAGTACAGTAGAGTAGAGGACGGTAGAGTACAGTAGAGGACAGTAGAGTACAGTAGAGGACAGTATAGTACAGTACAGTAGAGGACAGTAGAGGACAGTAGAGTACAGTACAGTAGAGGACAGTAGAGGACAGTAGAGTACAGTACAGTAGAGGACAGTAGAGCACAGTAGAGTAGAGGACAGTAGAGTAGAGGACAGTAGAGGACAGTAGAGCACAGTAGAGTACATTAGAGTAGAAGACAGTAGAGTAGAGTAGAGTACAGTAGAGTAGAGGACAGTACAACAGAATATAGGACAGTAGAGGACAGTACAGTACAACAGAATAGAGGACAGTAGAGTAGAGGGCAGTAGAGTACAGTAGAGGACAGTAGAATAGAGGACAGTAGAGTACAGTAGAGGACAGTAGATTACAGTACAGTACAACAGAGTAGAGGACAGTAGAGGACAGTAGAGTATTGTACAGTACAACAGAGAAGAGGACAGTAGAGGACAGTAGAGCACAGTAGAGGACAGTAGAGGACAGTAGAGCACAGCAGAGGACAGTAGAGGACAGTAGAGGACAGTAGAGCACAGCAGAGTACAGCAGAGTACAGTACAACAGAGTAGAGGACAGTAGAGTACAGTAGAGGACAGTACAAAAGAGTAGAGGACAGTAGAGTAGAGTAGAGGACAGTAGAGTAGAGGACAGTAGAGCACAGTAGAGGACAGTAGAGCACAGTAGAGGACAGTAGAGTAGAGGACAGTTTAGTAGAGTAGAGGACAGTAGAGTAGAGGACAGTAGAGTAGAGTAGAGGACAGTAGAGTAGAGGACAGTAGAGTACAGTAGAGGACAGTAGAGGATAGTAGAGTACAGTACATCAGAATAGAGGACAGTAGAGGACAGTACAGTAGAGTACAGTAGAGTAGAGGACGGTAGAGTAGAGTAGAGGACAGTAGAGTACAGTAGAGGACAGTAGAGTACAGTACAGTACAAAAGAGTAGAGGACAGTAGAGGACAGTAGAGTACAACAGAGTAGAGGGCAGTAGAGGACAGTAGAGTAGAGGACAGTAGAGTACAGTACAAAAGAGTAGAGAACAGTAGAGGACAGTAGAGGACAGTAGAGTAGAGTACAGTGCAACAGAATAGAGGACAGTAGAGGACAGTACAGTACAACAGAATAGAGGACAGTAGAGTAGAGTACAGTAGAGTACAGTACAAAAGAGTAGAGGACAGTAGAGGACAGTAGAGTACAGTACAAAAGAGTAGAAGACAGTAGAGGACAGTAGAGTACAGTACAGTACAAAAGAGTAGAGGACAGTAGAGGACAGTAGAGTACAACAGAGTAGAGGACAGTAGAGGACAGTAGAGTACAGTACAACAGAGTAGAGGACAGTAGAGGACAGTAGAGTACAACAGAGTAGAGGACAGTAGAGGACAGTAGAGGACAGTAGAGTACAGTACAAAAGAGTAGAGAACAGTAGAGGACAGTAGAGGACAGTAGAGTAGAGTACAGTGCAACAGAATAGAGGACAGTAGAGGACAGTACAGTACAACAGAATTGAGGACAGTAGAGTAGAGTACAGTAGAGTACAGTACAAAAGAGTAGAGGACAGTAGAGTACAGTAGAGTACAGTACAAAAGAGTAGAGGACAGTAGAGGACAGTAGAGTACAGTACAAAAGAGTAGAGGACAGTAGAGGACAGTAGAGTACAGTACAACAGAGTAGAGAACAGTAGAGTACAGTACAACAGAGTAGAGGACAGTAGAGTACAGTAGAGGACAGTACAAAAGAGTAGAGGACAGTAGAGTAGAGGACAGTGGAGCACAGTAGAGGACAGTAGAGCACAGTAGAGGACAGTAGAGTAGAGGACAGTAGAGAAGAGTGGAGGACAGTAGAGTAGAGGACAGTAGAGTAGAGTAGAGGACAGTAGAGTAGAGGACAGTAAAGTAGAGTAGAGTACAGTACAAAAGAGTAGAGGACAGTAAAGGACAGTACAGTTGAGTACAGTAGAGTAGAGGACGGTAGAGTACAGTAGAGGACAGTAGAGTACAGTAGAGGACAGTATAGTACAGTACAGTAGAGGACAGTAGAGGACAGTAGAGTACAGTACATTAGAGGACAGTAGAGGACAGTAGAGTACAGTACAGTAGAGGACAGTAGAGTACAGTAGAGTAGAGGACAGTAGAGTAGAGTAGAGGACAGTAGAGTAGAGGACAGTAGAGGACAGTAGAGCACAGTAGAGTACATTAGAGTAGAAGACAGTAGAGTAGAGTAGTTGACAGTAGAGTAGAGGACAGTACAACAGAATATAGGACAGTAGAGGACAGTACAGTACAACAGAATAGAGGACAGTAGAGTACAGTAGAGTACAGTAGAGTACAGTACAGTACAACAGAATAGAGGACAGTAGATTAGAGGACAGTAGAGTACAGTAGAGGACAGTAGAGTAGAGGACAGTAGAGGACAGTAGAGGACAGTAGAGTACAGTACAGTACAACAGAGTAGAGGACAGTAGAGGACAGTAGAGTACAGGACAGTACAACAGAGTAGAGGACAGTGGAGGACAGTAGAGTACTGTACAGTACAACAGAGTAGAGGACAGTAGAGGACAGTAGAGTACTGTACAGTACAACAGAGTAGAGGACAGTAGAGGACAGTAGAGGACAGTAGAGGACAGTAGAGTGCAGTACAACAGAGTAGAGTACAGTAGAGTACAGTACAACAGAGTAGAGGACAGTAGAGGACAGTAGAGTACAGTAGAGTACAGTACAACAGAGTAGAGGACAGTAGAGGACAGTAGAGGACAGTAGAGTAGAGGACAGTAGAGGACAGTAGAGGACAGTACAGTACAACAGAGTAGAGGACAGTAGAGGACATTACAGAAAGGTTAATTAAAGTAGAGTATAGTTCAGCATGGTACATTACAGTACAGCACAGTTAGGTAGAGTATAGTATAATGTACTGGATTGTATCCTACAGTACTCTACTGAATTAAACTCAACAGTACTGTACTGAACTCTAATGTACTCTATTGTACTGTACTCTCTACTCTACTGAATTAAACTCAACAGTACTGTACTGAACTCTAATGTACTGTACTCTCTACTCTACTGAATTAAACTCAACAGTACTGTACTGTACTCTAATGTACTGTACTCTCTACTCTACTGAATTAAACTCAACAGTACTGTACTGAACTCTAATGTACTGTACTCTCTACTCTACTGAATTAAACTCAACCGTACTGTACTGAACTCTAATGTACTCTAATGTACTGTACTCTCTACTCTACTGAATTAAACTCAACAGTACTGCACTGAACTCTAATGTACTGTACTCTCTACTCTACTGAATTAAACTCAACAGTACTGTACTGAACTCTAATGTACTGTACTCTCTACTCTACTGAATTAAACTCAACAGTACTGTACTGAACTCTAATGTACTCAAATTTACTGTACTCTCTACTCTACTGAATTAAATTCAACCGTACTGCACTGAACTCTAATGTACTGTACTCTCTACTCTACTGAATTAAACTCAACAGTACTGTACTGAACTCTAATGTACTCAAATGTACTGTACTCTCTACTCTACTGAATTAAATTCAACCGTACTGTACTGAACTCTAATGTACTCTAATGTACTGTACTCTCTACTCTACTGAATTAAACTCAACAGTACAGAACAGGATTCAACTGTACTATACTGGATTCAAGTGTACTATACTGGATTCAACTGTACTATACTGGATTCAAGTGTACTATACTGGATTCAACCCAACTATACTGGATTCAACTGTACTATTCTGGATTCAAGTGTACTATACTTGATTCAACTGTATTATACTGGATTCAACTGTACTATACTGGATTCAACTGTACTGTACTGGATTCAAGTGTACTATACTGGATTCAAGTGTACTGTACTGGATTCAACTGTACTATACTGGATTCAAGTGTACTGTACTGGATTCAACTGTACTATACTGGATTCAACTGTACTATTACTGGATTCAACTGTACTATTACTGGATTCAACTGTACTATACTGGATTCAACTGTACTATACTGGATTCAACCCAACTATACTGGATTCAACTGTACTATTCTGGATTCAACTGTACTATTACTGGATTCAACTGTACTGTACTGGATTCAACTGGACTATACTGGATTCAACTGTACTATACTGGATTCAACCCAACTATACTGGATTCAACTGTACTATTCTGGATTCAACTGTACTATTACTGGATTCAACTGTACTGTACTGGATTCAACTGGACTATACTGGATTCAACTGTACTATTCTGGATTCAACTGTACTATACTGGATTCATCTGTACTATATTGGATTCAACTGTACTATACTGGATTCAACTGTGCTATACTGGATTTAACTGTACTATTACTGGATTCAACTGTACTATACTGGATTCAACTGTACTATACTGGATTCAACCCAACTATACTGGATTCAACTATATTATACTGGATTCAACTGTACTATATTGGATTCAACTGTACTATACTGGATTCAAGTGTACTACACTTGATCAACTGTATTATACTGGATTCAACTGTACTGTACTGGATTCAAGTGTACTATACTGGATTCAAGTGTACTGTACTAGATTCAACTGTACTATTCTAGATTCAACTGGACTATACTGGATTCAACTGTACTATACTGGATTCAACCCAACTATACTGGATTCAACTGTACTATTCTGGATTCAACTGTACTATACTGGATTCAACTGTACTATTCTGGATTCAACTGTACTATTACTGAATTCAACTGTACTGTACTGGATTCAATTGGACTATACTGGATTCAACTGTACTATACTGGATTCAACTGTACTATATTGGATTCAACTGTACTATACTGGATTCAAGTGTACTATACTTGATTCAACTGTATTATACTGAATTCAACTGTACTGTACTGGATTCAAGTGTACTATACGGGATTCAAGTGTACTGTACTGGATTCAACTGTACTATACTGGATTCAACTGTACTATACTGGATTCAACTGTACTGTACTGGATTCAACTGTACTATACTGGATTCAACTGTACTATACTGGATTCAACTGTACTGTACTGGATTCAAGTGTACTATACTGGATTCAACTGTACTATACTGGATTCAAGTGTACTATACTGGATTCAAGTGTACTATACTTGATTCAACTGTATTATACTGGATTCAACTGTACTATATTGGATTCAACTGTACTATACTGGATTCAAGTGTACTATACTTGATTCAACTGTATTATACTGGATTCAACTGTACTATACTGGATTCAACTGTACTGTACTGGATTCAAGTGTACTATACTGGATTCAAGTGTACTGTACTGGATTCAACTGTACTATACTGGATTCAACTGTACTATACTGGATTCAACTGTACTGTACTGGATTCAACTGTACTATACTGGATTCAACTGTACTATACTGGATTCAACTGTACTATACTGGATTCAAGTGTACTATACTGGATTCAACTGTACTATACTGGATTCAAGTGTACTATACTGGATTCAACCCAACTATACTGGATTCAACTGTACTATTCTGGATTAAACTGTACTATTACTGGATTCAACTGTACTATACTGGATTCAAGTGTACTATACTGGATTCAACCCAACTATACTGGATTCAACTGTACTATACTGGATTCAACTGTACTATACTGGATTCAACTGTACTATACTGGATTCAACCCAACTATACTGGATTCAACTGTACTATACTGGATTCAACTGTACTGTAGGGTTGTAATGAACAGCAGTGTTACTGCAGGGTTGTAATGAACAGCAGTGTTACTGCAGGGTTGTAATGAACAGCAGTGTTACTGTAGGGTTGTAATGAACAGCAGTGTTACTGTAGGGTTGTTATGAACAGCAGTGTTACTGTAGGGTTGTAATGAACAGCAGTGTTACTGTAGGGTTGTTATGAACAGCAGTGTTAATGTAGGGTTGTTATGAACAGCAGTGTTACTGTAGGGTTGTAATGAACAGCAGTGTTACTGTAGGGTTGTAATGAACAGCAGTGTTACTGTAGGGTTGTTATGAACAGCAGTGTTACTGTAGGGTTGTAATGAACAGCAGTGTTACTGTAGGGTTGTAATGAACAGCAGTGTTACTGTAGGGTTGTTATGAACAGCAGTGTTACTGTAGGGTTGTAATGAACAGCAGTGTTACTGTAGGGTTGTAATGAACAGCATTGTTACTGTAGGGTTGTAATGAACAGCAGTGTTACTGTAGGGTTGTTATGAACAGCAGTGTTACTGTAGGGTTGTAATGAACAGCAGTGTTACTGTAGGGTTGTAATGAACAGCAGTGTTACTGTAGGGTTGTAATGAACAGCAGTGTTACTGTAGGGTTGTTATGAACAGCAGTGTTACTGTAGGGTTGTAATGAACAGCAGTGTTACTGTAGGGTTGTAATGAACAGCAGTGTTACTGTAGGGTTGTAATGAACAGCAGTGTTACTGTAGGGTTGTAATGAACAGCAGTGTTACTGTAGGGTTGTAATGAACAGCAGTGTTACTGTAGGGTTGTAATGAACAGCAGTGTTACTGTAGGGTTGTAATGAACAGCAGTGTTACTGTAGGGTTGTAATGAACAGCAGTGTTACTGTAGGGTTGTAATGAACAGCAGTGTTACTGTAGGGTTGTAATGAACAGCAGTGTTACTGTAGGGTTGTAATGAACAGCAGTGTTACTGTAGGGTTGTAATGAACAGCAGTGTTACTGTAGGGTTGTAATGAACAGCAGTGTTACTGTAGGGTTGTTATGAACAGCAGTGTTACTGTAGGGTTGTAATGAACAGCAGTGTTACTGTAGGGTTGTAATGAACAGCAGTGTTACTGTAGGGTTGTAATGAACAGCAGTGTTACTGTAGGGTTGTTATGAACAGCAGTGTTACTGTAGGGTTGTAATGAACAGCAGTGTTACTGTAGGGTTGTAATGAACAGCAGTGTTACTGTAGGGTTGTAATGAACAGCAGTGTTACTGTAGGGTTGTTATGAACAGCAGTGTTACTGTAGGGTTGTAATGAACAGCAGTGTTACTGTAGGGTTGTAATGAACAGCAGTGTTACTGTAGGGTTGTAATGAACAGCAGTGTTACTGTAGGGTTGTAATGAACAGCAGTGTTACTGTAGGGTTGTAATGAACAGCAGTGTTACTGTAGGGTTGTAATGAACAGCAGTGTTACTGTAGGGTTGTTATGAACAGCAGTGTTACTGTAGGGTTGTAATGAACAGCAGTGTTACTGTAGGGTTGTAATGAACAGCAGTGTTACTGTAGGGTTGTAATGAACAGCAGTGTTACTGTAGGGTTGTTATTTGCCAGATGCATAGCATTGAAGTTTGGGAATCAACAACATGCTGTGTGAATTTCAACACCTGCTCTACACTCCCCCATAAAGACTAGTATACATGCCTCGTTCCCAGGAATGACTTAAGGGCATAGAAGGCTCTATCACATCCACATAGACTGGGACCCCAGGTTTCTCTGACTAGCTGCTGACATTCAATATTTGTCCGTGTTTATCTAGGGATCTCCGTTGTCATGGTTTTCCGAGGACTCTGAGGGGTTTGAGATGACCTCACGATTACTGTCATGAAGCTGTAGAATAATATGTAAGCTGAGGTAGTTTTATTTAAGGCTTCTTGTGATAACATAATGCTATATCAATAAACAGTTCACTTATTTCGTAAGTAATTAATGTGTTGGCCAAAGCATTGTGGGTAATTTGAAGTAAGGTACAATGAGCAACCATACAATATAAATTTTAATTACTTTATTAATGCCGTCCAGCGTGATTCTCTATTTAAAATGGATTACATATGAATGTGTAATTGTAAACAGGAACAGGAATAAAGGCAGAATGATAGTTCACAAGTGTTGTTAACTCTTTTGACTGGTGAAATGTGTGTGGACCTCTGGCTCACGCCTGCATTCATAACCGTATTTAAGTTTACATGAACACTCAAGATGTCTTTGAAGTTCGAAGACTGATGTTCTATTTCTCTCACAGTATATCAAAAAACTAATGTGCCTGAGAAGTTTATATGAAAATCTGTTGACTCTCTCCAATAGGGTTGAATATTTCCCCGGTATTTTACAATTGTTCCATCCTGAGAATAAATCACGTTTCTCCTGAGTAACCAGTGTCATTCAAAATATGTCTGGATTTGGTTAGAGCTTTGACCAGCATGAAAATGCTAACCTGCCATTATCTAATACATACATAAAGCCCATAGATGTAGCTAGCTATATGCTCTCTAGGGTAAATCAATGAAACACGCTTCAGTAGGCTGATCTTTTTGAGTGTGAACTGTATTACTGTACTGTATTGTATTATACTGTGGTATATGGACTGGAATTACTCACGTTGTTAAAAGCATGATAAAGCAGAAGAGAACATGGGATTCTGGTGCAGCACATGCGGCCTACAAAGTTACAAGTCTAGTGAATGTTATTAACATGTTGAAGTATAATAGAATGAAGCATATATACCATTCATAATATTTCCCCTAATGTTATTAGTCTACCTCTCTCTCTCTCTAGTGTTGCTTCATTTCTTCCTCCTTTCAACAGTTAAATTAAATGCGTTTCGTTGTCCTCATCTTCGTCATTCTAAGGACATCCTTGAATACTACAGGACTAGAATAAGATACAGAAGGCTTTCTCTCCATGAAGATTGAATGGTTGTGTTCTGAATAAATAACTGCTATAGCCTACCGCCATTGATTGTTCCCTCTCCTTTCAAACTACCCGTGAGTTCTATTGGCTGCTGTATTTAACATTCAGCGATAAAGAGCCTGCGTCTCTCTTCTAACAGTCTATTTGTATATGAAATTCAAAACAAATGATATCCAACAAGCTATTATAGTCTAGCTTTTCCTGCCTGGGACTCCAAGAGTTAAGGAGCGTTTTTTAAGGAGAGAGGCCAGCGGACCACAGGTGCTTGCATATCGCGCATGAGACACAGGCTATAAATTAGATGCTTATTATGCGTAACCCATAATGAATTAGCTCAAGATAAGGCTAATACTGCTAGGACATCTATATATAGGTATATGTATCAATATACAGGATGATATATGTTGATTATGTTTTGAATGGAGTTGATGGAAAGAGAGAGAAAGACTGTATCTAGCTAAATATAATGCTAATATTGCATGTATTACCTGAAAGAGTAGTAGTCTAGAACATCTATATATATGTCTATATACAGTATAAATCTACAACAGGATTCTCTACTTTGATGCCATTTGAATAGAGTTGATGGAGAGAGAGAAAGAATGAGAGAGACTGCTCACACGTCCACTGATTTAAAGCCAAAATATTGGAGTGATAGGCTGTTTTAAAACTCTGGAGATACAATTAAAAATATATATAATATTAACATTTAACAAACAAGGTGAACCCATAGTCTATGCTGCAGCAAATGTAGGCCTACCTGTCACAAGAAAACAAGTTACCATGATGAGATGATTCTGTAGGTCTACATGCTTCATACTGAGATGTGCTGTCTGTCTCCACCCTGAGAGATGATTCATTACTGTGATCTATACTGAGATGTGCTGTCTGTCTCCACCCTGAGAGATGATTCATTACTGTGATCTATACTGAGATGTGCTGTCTGTCTCCACCCTGAGAGATGATTCATTACTGTGATCTATACTGAGATGTGCTGTCTGTCTCCACCCTGAGAGATGATTCATTACTGTGATCTATACTGAGATGTGCTGTCTGTCTCCACCCTTAGTATTGTTGATTCATTACTGTGATCTATACTGAGATGTGCTGTCTGTCTCCACCCTGAGAGATGATTCATTACTGTGATCTATACTGAGATGTGCTGTCTGTCTCCACCCTGAGTATTGATGATTCATTATGCAGAGGCCATAGAGAAGCCAGATTTAGACATCACATATAATTTAAGAGTTCCATTTCACGCCATGCGGTTCCTATAAATAATGTATTATAATTAACCGGTTTCTGACAGTTATTTATCCCGGGAAAAGGGAGTGGTTTTGGGGGGTAAATCGGGTAACCGGGTCCCCACGGATCAGAACAGATCTATGGAGACTTGTGGTCCTCTTTCTGTAGTTTCCTCTCTCTCAACTGGTCCAATCAGACTGACCTGCTGTGAGGTGTTTAAAGGTTGAGGGACATTCCCACAGGAAATGTCTGATTCTAGGAACATGGATGGATCTGGCCCTCATGGTCCTTCCTGCTCCACAAACACAGCTCAGCCAGACCGGCAGCCATGATGGATGAAACAGGCAGGCTAGCCCTACCTTATTTATGGGACCAGAAAGCTCTCTACACATGACACAGGAAGGCTAGAAAAAAACATCTGACATTTAAATGAACTACATGTAACAGTTATGCTGGAAATGGGGAGTGATAGCAGTTTGTAATATGGCCATTCCAGAGCTTGAGGTAATGCAGGCCACCAGACCCTATTTCATGTTTTGGTCTGGGCTTTGCATTACGTTGTTTATCCATGGATACTGATCCAAAGCCTTGTAAGTGTTGTATAGTTGTCCATCTTCTCTGTATATCTGGCTGGGTACACAGGCAGTAATGACGTGCTGGGTGAGGATGAGGTAAAAGTTGGTTAGGTCTTGGGTGGGTCATTGGAGTTTCTAACCATGACATGAGGAACTTGAATTACACACTGTATGGTTCAGGATGATTTGGCTCAGCAGGGTTTGTCAATGGGTTTGAATTATTGTCACATCATGCACAACAAGTGTTTTACCACTCTTGGCATTGATACAGTTCAGCAGAAGTTTGTTGAACCTTTGTTACAAGGTTTATGTAGGCTGGAGAAAATGGAAAAACATTTTATGGAAGAATGACTGGAAATGTTAAAAGTCACATTTCCCTTGCTGCTTTTGTCTGTATTCAATCATGTTATCAGAGTTCCATCTAGGAGTAATACATTTGTATGTATTGGATGCTAAACTGTTGACAAAACAAAAATCAGGTTAGATTTGCTTTGTCCTAACTGTAAAATATGATGAAGTGTATAATTATAATAAAACGTACTGCCGGCAAAGTAGACATTTGTCTTGAAATAATTTCCCCTCAAAGGGTGTTATACGGTCATATTTGGCAAGGGAAATGTCCATTACAAAGGCTACATTATCCACATTAGTTTAAAAGACTGCCCTCTATGACAACTTACCAACAGTTTGAACTATCAAAAAATATCTAATTCGATAGCTCCATCGGAGACATTTCAAGCTAGCTGTGGAGTGAGCTTATGAAATGTTCTTACATTCACCCCTTCTAAACTCGCTAGACACAAGCAACCCTGGCATTTGAGCTGAGCCCTACTGCCGATCCGGGTCACGGCACCAGTGGAACGGACGTCAAGCAGATAGCACATAAAGTTCTGAGAAGCGTATGTTTCTTAAAGCTTGGTGAGATTGTGGTTGTCCTATGGTTATTAAGTATACAACCTTCCCACAACTTTATGGGAATGGTGCAGGATAAGCTTGGCTTTTGAACATTCACAGCACATTTAAGGAACTTGACAACAACAAAAATATATTTCATTATTTTAAAATAACTTTTCCTAAAAGTTCAAACATGGTTACATTTCATTTCAATTGTGTTAATGTTCTAGGAACGTTTTCCAACTGTTTTGACATTGGGAATGTTCTAGGAACGTTTTCCAACTGGTTTGACATTGGGAATGTTCTAGGAACGTTTTCCAACTGGTTTGACATTGGGAATGTTCTAGGAACGTTTTCCAACTGGTTTGACATTGGGAATATTCTAGGAACGTTTTCCAACTGGTTTGACATTGTGAATGTCAGCGGTGGAAAAATCACCTTACTGTCATACTGGAGTAAAAGTAAAAATATCTTAACAGAAAATGACTCAAGTGAAAGTCACTCAGTAAAATATTACTTGAGTAAAAGTCTTTGTATTTGGTTTAATATGTACTTAAGTTTCAAAAGTAAAAGTAGAAAACATTTCAAATTCCTTATATTAAGCAAACCAGACAACTACAGCCAGGGAACACTCCAACATTCAGTTATATTAACCAAACCAGACAGATACAGCCAGGGAACACTCCAACATTCAGTTATATTAAGCAAACCAGACAGATACAGCCAGGGAACACTCCAACATTCAGTTATATTAAGCAAACCAGACAGATACAGCCAGGGAACACTCCATCATTCAGTTATATTAAGCAAACCAGACAGATACAGCCAGGGAACACTCCAACATTCAGACATCATTTACAGATACAGCCGGGGAACACTCCAACATTCAGACATAATTTACAGATACAGCCAGGGAACACTCCAACATTCAGACATCATTTACAAAGAAAGCATGTGTGTTTAGTGAGTCCACCAGATCAGAGGCAGTAGATGACCAGGGATGTTCTCTTGATAAGTGTGTTTAGTGAGTCCACCAGATCAGAGGCAGTAGGGATGACCAGGATGTTCTCTTAATAAGTGTGTTTAGTGAGTCCACCAGATCAGAGGCAGTAGATGACCATGGATGTTCTCTTGATAAGTGTGTTTAGTGAGTCCACCAGATCAGAGGCAGTAGATGACCAGGGATGTTCTCTTGATAAGTGTGTTTAGTGAGTCCACCAGATCAGATGCAGTAGATGACCAGGGATGTACTCTTGATAAGTGTGTTTAGTGAGTCTTTCAGATCAGAGGCAGTAGGGATGACCAGGGGTGTTCTCTTGATAAGTGTGTTTAGTGAGTCCACCAGATCAGAGGCAGTAGATGACCAGGGATGTTCTCTTGATAAGTGTGTTTAGTGAGTCCACCATATCAGAGGCAGTAGATGACCAGGGATGTTCTCTTGATAAGTGTGTTTAGTGAGTCCACCAGATCAGAGGCAGTAGGGATGACCAGGGATGTTCTCTTGATAAGTGTGTTTAGTGAGTCCTCCAGATCAGAGGCAGTAGATGACCAGGGATGTTCTCTTGATAAGTGTGTTTAGTGAGTCCACCAGATCAGAGGCAGTAGATGACCAAGGATGTTCTCTTGATAAGTGTGTTTAGTGAGTCCACAAGATCAGAGGCAGTAGGGATGACCAGGGATGTTCTCTTGATAAGTGTGTTTAGTTAGTATTCCATATCAGAGGCAGTAGGGATGACCAGGGATGTTCTCTTGATAAGTGTGTTTATTGAGTCACCAGATCAGAGGCAGTAGATGACCAGGGATGTTCTCTTGATAAGTGTGTTTAGTGAGTCCACCAGATCAGAGGCAGTAGATGACCAGGGATGTTCTCTTGATAAGTGTGTTTAGTGAGTCCACCAGATCAGAGGCAGTAGGGATGACCAGGGATGTTCTCTTGATAAGTGTGTTTATTGAGTCACCAGATCAGAGGCAGTAGGGATGACCAGGGATGTTCTCTTGATAAGTGTGTTTAGTGAGTCCACCTGATCAGAGGCAGTAGGGATGACCAGGGATGTTCTCTTGATAAGTGTGTTTAGTGAGTCCACCAGATCAGAGGCAGTAGAGATGACCAGGGATGTTCTCTTGATAAGTGTGTTTAGTGAATCCACCAGATCAGAGGCAGTAGGGATGACCAGGGATGTACTCTTGATAAGTGTGTTTAGTGAGTCTTTCAGATCAGAGGCAGTAGGGATGACCAGGGATGTTCTCTTGATAAGTGTGTTTAGTGAGTCCACCAGATCAGAGGCAGTAGATGACCAGGGATGTTCTCTTGATAAGTGTGTTTAGTGAGTCCACCAGATCAGAGGCAGTAGATGACCAGGGATGTTCTCTTGATAAGTGTGTTTAGTGAGTCCACCAGATCAGAGGCAGTAGGGATGACCAGGGATGTTCTCTTGATAAGTGTGTTTAGTGAGTCCTCCAGATCAGAGGTAGTAGATGACCAGGGATGTTCTCTTGATAAGTGTGTTTAGTGAGTCCACCAGATCAGAGGCAGTAGATGACCAGGGATGTTCTCTTGATAAGTGTGTTTAGTGAGTCCACCAGATCAGAGGCAGCAGGGATGACCAGGGATGTTCTCTTGATAAGTGTGTTTAGTTAGTATTCCATATCAGAGGCAGTAGGGATGACCAGGGATGTTCTCTTGATAAGTGTGTTTATTGAGTCACCAGATCAGAGGCAGTAGAGATGAGCAGAGATGTTCTCTTGATAAGTGTGTTTATTGAGTCCACCAGATCAGAGGCAGTAGATGACCAGGGATGTTCTCTTGATAAGTGTGTTTAGTGAGTCCACCAGATCAGAGGCAGTAGATGACCAGGGATGTTTTCTTGATAAGTGTGTTTAGTCAGTCCACCAGATCAGAGTCAGTAGATGACCAGGGATGTTCTCTTGATAAGTGTGTTTAGTGAGTCCACCAGATCAGAGGCAGTAGATGACCAGGGATGTTATCTTGATAAGTGTGTTTATTGAGTCTACCAGATCTGAGGCATTAGGGATGACCAGGGATATTCTCTTGATAAGTGTGTTTAGTGAGTCACCAGATCAGAGGCAGTAGAGATGACCAGGGATGTTCTCTTGATAAGTGTGTTTAGTGAGTCCACCAGATCAGAGGCAGTAGATGACCAGGGATGTTCTCTTGATAAGTGTGTTTAGTGAGTCCACCAGATCAGAGGCAGTAGATGACCAGGGATGTTCTCTTGATAAGTGTGTTTAGTGAGTCACCAGATCAGAGGCAGTAGGGATGACCAGGGATGTTCTCTTGATAAGTGTGTTTAGTGAGTCCTCCAGATCAGAGGTAGTAGATGACCAGGGATGTTCTCTTGATAAGTGTGTTTAGTGAGTCCACCAGATCAGAGGCAGTAGATGACCATGGATGTTCTCTTGATAAGTGTGTTTAGTGAGTCCACCAGATCAGAGGCAGCAGGGATGACCAGGGATGTTCTCTTGATAAGTGTGTTTAATTATTATTCCATATCAGAGAGAGTAGGGATGACCAGGGATGTTCTCTTGATAAGTGTGTTTATTGAGTCACCAGATCAGAGGCAGTTTATGACCAGGGATGTTCTCTTGATAAGTGTGTTTAGTTAGTATTCCATATCAGAGGCAGTAGGGTTGACCAGGGATGTTATCTTGATAAGTGTGTTTATTGAGTCACCAGATCAGAGGCAGTAGAGATGAGCAGGGATGTTCTCTTGATAAGTGCGTTTATTGAGTCCACTAGATCAGAGGCAGTAGATGACCATGGATGTTCTCTTGATAAGTGTGTTTAGTGAGTCCACCAGATCAGAGGCAGTAGAGATGACCAGGGATGTTCTCTTGATAAGTGTGTTTAGTGAGTCCACCAGATCAGAGGCAGTAGAGATGACCAGGGATGTTCTCTTGATAAGTGTGTTTAGTGAGTCCACCAGATCAGAGGCAGTAGATGACCAGGGATGTTCTCTTGATAAGTGTGTTTAGTGAGTCCACCAGATCAGAGGCAGTAGATGACCAGGGATGTTCTCTTGATAAGTGTGTTTAGTGAGTCCACCAGATCAGAGGCAGTAGGGATGACCAGGGATGTTCTCTTGATAAGTGTGTTTAGTGAGTCCTCCAGATCAGAGGTAGTAGATGACCAGGGATGTTCTCTTGATAAGTGTGTTTAGTGAGTCCACCAGATCAGAGGCAGTAGATGACCATGGATGTTCTCTTGATAAGTGTGTTTAGTGAATCCACCAGATCAGAGGCAGTAGGGATGACCAGGGATGTACTCTTGATAAGTGTGTTTAGTGAGTCTTTCAGATCAGAGGCAGTAGGGATGACCAGGGATGTTCTCTTGATAAGTGTGTTTAGTGAGTCCACCAGATCAGAGGCAGTAGATGACCAGGGATGTTCTCTTGATAAGTGTGTTTAGTGAGTCCACCAGATCAGAGGCAGTAGATGACCATGGATGTTCTCTTGATAAGTGTGTTTAGTGAGTCCACCAGATCAGAGGCAGCAGGGATGACCAGGGATGTTCTCTTGATAAGTGTGTTTAGTTAGTATTCCATATCAGAGGCAGTAGGGTTGACCAGGGATGTTATCTTGATAAGTGTGTTTATTGAGTCACCAGATCAGAGGCAGTAGAGATGAGCAGGGATGTTCTCTTGATAAGTGTGTTTATTGAGTCCACCAGATCAGAGGCAGTAGATGACCAGGGATGTTCTCTTGATAAGTGTGTTTAGTGAGTCCACCAGATCAGAGGCACTAGATGACCAGGGATGTTCTCTTGATAAGTGTGTTTAGTCAGTCCACCAGATCAGAGTCAGTAGATGACAAGGGATGTTATCTTGATAAGTGTGTTTAGTGAGTCCACCAGATCAGAGACAGTAGGGATAACCAGGGATGTTCTCTTGATAAGTGTGTTTAGTGAGTCTTTCAGATCAGAGGCAGTAGGGATGACCAGGGATGTTCTCTTGATAAGTGTGTTTATTGAGTCACCAGATCAGAGGCAGTAGATGACCAGGGATGTTCTCTTGATAAGTGTGTTTAGTGAGTCCACCAGATCAGAGGCAGTAGATGACCAGGGATGTTCTCTTGATAAGTGTGTTTAGTGAGTCCACCAGATCAGAGGCAGTAGGGATGACCAGGGATGTTCTCTTGATAAGTGTGTTTATTGAGTCACCAGATCAGAGGCAGTAGGGATGACCAGGGATGTTCTCTTGATAAGTGTGTTTAGTGAGTCCACCTGATCAGAGGCAGTAGGGATGACCAGGGATGTTCTCTTGATAAGTGTGTTTAGTGAGTCCACCAGATCAGAGGCAGTAGAGATGACCAGGGATGTTCTCTTGATAAGTGTGTTTAGTGAATCCACCAGATCAGAGGCAGTAGGGATGACCAGGGATGTACTCTTGATAAGTGTGTTTAGTGAGTCTTTCAGATCAGAGGCAGTAGGGATGACCAGGGATGTTCTCTTGATAAGTGTGTTTAGTGAGTCCACCAGATCAGAGGCAGTAGATGACCAGGGATGTTCTCTTGATAAGTGTGTTTAGTGAGTCCACCAGATCAGAGGCAGTAGATGACCAGGGATGTTCTCTTGATAAGTGTGTTTAGTGAGTCCACCAGATCAGAGGCAGTAGGGATGACCAGGGATGTTCTCTTGATAAGTGTGTTTAGTGAGTCCTCCAGATCAGAGGTAGTAGATGACCAGGGATGTTCTCTTGATAAGTGTGTTTAGTGAGTCCACCAGATCAGAGGCAGTAGATGACCAGGGATGTTCTCTTGATAAGTGTGTTTAGTGAGTCCACCAGATCAGAGGCAGCAGGGATGACCAGGGATGTTCTCTTGATAAGTGTGTTTAGTTAGTATTCCATATCAGAGGCAGTAGGGATGACCAGGGATGTTCTCTTGATAAGTGTGTTTATTGAGTCACCAGATCAGAGGCAGGATAGATGAGCAGGGATGTTCTCTTGATAAGTGTGTTTATTGAGTCCACCAGATCAGAGGCAGTAGATGACCAGGGATGTTCTCTTGATAAGTGTGTTTAGTGAGTCCACCAGATCAGAGGCAGTAGATGACCAAGGATGTTTTCTTGATAAGTGTGTTTAGTCAGTCCACCAGATCAGAGTCAGTAGATGACCAGGGATGTTCTCTTGATAAGTGTGTTTAGTGAGTCCACCAGATCAGAGGCAGTAGATGACCAGGGATGTTATCTTGATAAGTGTGTTTATTGAGTCTACCAGATCAGAGGCATTAGGGATGACCAGGGATATTCTCTTGATAAGTGTGTTTAGTGAGTCACCAGATCAGAGGCAGTAGGGATGACCAGGGATGTTCTCTTGATAAGTGTGTTTAGTGAGTCCACCTGATCAGAGGCAGTAGGGATGACCAGGGATGTTCTCTTGATAAGTGTGTTTAGTGAGTCCACCAGATCAGAGGCAGTAGAGATGACCAGGGATGTTCTCTTGATAAGTGTGTTTAGTGAATCCACCAGATCAGAGGCAGTAGGGATGACCAGGGATGTACTCTTGATAAGTGTGTTTAGTGAGTCTTTCAGATCAGAGGCAGTAGGGATGACCAGGGATGTTCTCTTGATAAGTGTGTTTAGTGAGTCCACCAGATCAGAGGCAGTAGATGACCAGGGATGTTCTCTTGATAAGTGTGTTTAGTGAGTCCACCAGATCAGAGGCAGTAGATGACCAGGGATGTTCTCTTGATAAGTGTGTTTAGTGAGTCCACCAGATCAGAGGCAGTAGGGATGACCAGGGATGTTCTCTTGATAAGTGTGTTTAGTGAGTCCTCCAGATAAGAGGTAGTAGATGACCAGGGATGTTCTCTTGATAAGTGTGTTTAGTGAGTCCACCAGATCAGAGGCAGTAGATGACCAGGGATGTTCTCTTGATAAGTGTGTTTAGTGAGTCCACCAGATCAGAGGCAGCAGGGATGACCAGGGATGTTCTCTTGATAAGTGTGTTTAGTTAGTATTCCATATCAGAGGCAGTAGGGATGACCAGGGATGTTCTCTTGATACGTGTGTTTATTGAGTCACCAGATCAGAGGCAGGATAGATGAGCAGGGATGTTCTCTTGATAAGTGTGTTTATTGAGTCCACCAGATCAGAGGCAGTAGATGACCAGGGATGTTCTCTTGATAAGTGTGTTTAGTGAGTCCACCAGATCAGAGGCAGTAGATGACCAGGGATGTTTTCTTGATAAGTGTGTTTAGTGAGTCCACCAGATCAGAGTCAGTAGATGACCAGGGATGTTCTCTTGATAAGTGTGTTTAGTGAGTCCACCAGATCAGAGGCAGTAGATGACCAGGGATGTTATCTTGATAAGTGTGTTTATTGAGTCTACCAGATCAGAGGCATAAGGGATGACCAGGGATATTCTCTTGATAAGTGTGTTTAGTGAGTCACCAGATCAGAGGCAGTAGGGATGACCAGGGATGTTCTCTTGATAAGTGTGTTTAGTGAGTCCTCCAGATCAGAGGCAGTAGAGATGACCAGTGATGTTCTCTTGATAAGTGTGTTTAGTGAGTCCACCAGATCAGAGGCAGTAGATGACCATGGATGTTCTCTTGATAAGTGTGTTTAGTGAGTCCACAAGATCAGAGGCAGTAGAGATGACCAGGGATGTTCTCTTGATAAGTGTGTTTAGTGAGTCCACCAGATCAGAGGCAGTAGATGACCAGGGATGTTCTCTTGATAAGTGTGTTTAGTGAGTCCACCAGATCAGAGGCAGTAGATGACCAGGGATGTTCTCTTGATAAGTGTGTTTAGTGAGTCCACCAGATCAGAGGCAGTAGGGATGACCAGGGATGTTCTCTTGATAAGTGTGTTTAGTGAGTCCTCCAGATCAGAGGTAGTAGATGACCAGGGATGTTCTCTTGATAAGTGTGTTTAGTGAGTCCACCAGATCAGAGGCAGTAGATGACCAGGGATGTTCTCTTGATAAGTGTGTTTAGTGAGTCCACCAGATCAGAGGCAGCAGGGATGACCAGGGATGTTCTCTTGATAAGTGTGTTTAGTTAGTATTCCATATCAGAGGCAGTAGGGATGACCAGGGATGTTCTCTTGATAAGTGTGTTTATTGAGTCACCAGATCAGAGGCAGGATAGATGAGCAGGGATGTTCTCTTGATAAGTGTGTTTATTGAGTCCACCAGATCAGAGGCAGTAGATGACCAGGGATGTTCTCTTGATAAGTGTGTTTAGTGAGTCCACCAGATCAGAGGCAGTAGATGACCAGGGATGTTTTCTTGATAAGTGTGTTTAGTCAGTCCACCAGATCAGAGTCAGTAGATGACCAGGGATGTTCTCTTGATAAGTGTGTTTAGTGAGTCCACCAGATCAGAGGCAGTAGATGACCAGGGATGTTATCTTGATAAGTGTGTTTATTGAGTCTACCAGATCAGAGGCATTAGGGATGACCAGGGATATTCTCTTGATAAGTGTGTTTAGTGAGTCACCAGATCAGAGGCAGTAGGGATGACCAGGGATGTTCTCTTGATAAGTGTGTTTAGTGAGTCCACCTGATCAGAGGCAGTAGGGATGACCAGGGATGTTCTCTTGATAAGTGTGTTTAGTGAGTCCACCAGATCAGAGGCAGTAGAGATGACCAGGGATGTTCTCTTGATAAGTGTGTTTAGTGAATCCACCAGATCAGAGGCAGTAGGGATGACCAGGGATGTACTCTTGATAAGTGTGTTTAGTGAATCCACCAGATCAGAGGCAGTAGGGATGACCAGGGATGTTCTCTTGATAAGTGTGTTTAGTGAGTCCACCAGATCAGAGGCAGTAGATGACCAGGGATGTTCTCTTGATAAGTGTGTTTAGTGAGTCCACCAGATCAGAGGCAGTAGATGACCAGGGATGTTCTCTTGATAAGTGTGTTTAGTGAGTCCACCAGATCAGAGGCAGTAGGGATGACCAGGGATGTTCTCTTGATAAGTGTGTTTAGTGAGTCCTCCAGATCAGAGGTAGTAGATGACCAGGGATGTTCTCTTGATAAGTGTGTTTAGTGAGTCCACCAGATCAGAGGCAGTAGATGACCAGGGATGTTCTCTTGATAAGTGTGTTTAGTGAGTCCACCAGATCAGAGGCAGCAGGGATGACCAGGGATGTTCTCTTGAAAAGTGTGTTTAGTTAGTATTCCATATCAGAGGCAGTAGGGATGACCAGGGATGTTCTCTTGATAAGTGTGTTTATTGAGTCACCAGATCAGAGGCAGGATAGATGAGCAGGGATGTTCTCTTGATAAGTGTGTTTATTGAGTCCACCAGATCAGAGGCAGTAGATGACCAGGGATGTTCTCTTGATAAGTGTGTTTAGTGAGTCCACCAGATCAGAGGCAGTAGATGACCAGGGATGTTTTCTTGATAAGTGTGTTTAGTGAGTCCACCAGATCAGAGTCAGTAGATGACCAGGGATGTTCTCTTGATAAGTGTGTTTAGTGAGTCCACCAGATCAGAGGCAGTAGATGACCAGGGATGTTATCTTGATAAGTGTGTTTATTGAGTCTACCAGATCAGAGGCATTAGGGATGACCAGGGATATTCTCTTGATAAGTGTGTTTAGTGAGTCACCAGATCAGAGGCAGTAGGGATGACCAGGGATGTTCTCTTGATAAGTGTGTTTAGTGAGTCCTCCAGATCAGAGGCAGTAGAGATGACCAGTGATGTTCTCTTGATAAGTGTGTTTAGTGAGTCCACCAGATCAGAGGCAGTAGATGACCATGGATGTTCTCTTGATAAGTGTGTTTAGTGAGTCCACCAGATCAGAGGCAGTAGAGATGACCAGGGATGTTCTCTTGATAAGTGTGTTTAGTGAGTCCACCAGATCAGAGGCAGTAGAGATGACCAGGGATGTTCTCTTGATAAGTGTGTTTAGTGAATCCACCAGATCAGAGGCAGTAGATGACCAGGGATGTACTCTTGATAAGTGTGTTTAGTGAGTCTTTCAGATCAGAGGCAGTAGGGATGACCAGGGATGTTCTCTTGATAAGTGTGTTTAGTGAGTCCACCAGATCAGAGGCAGTAGATGACCAGGGATGTTCTCTTGATAAGTGTGTTTAGTGAGTCCACCAGATCAGAGGCAGTAGATGACCAGGGATGTTCTCTTGATAAGTGTGTTTAGTGAGTCCACCAGATCAGAGGCAGTAGGGATGACCAGGGATGTTCTCTTGATAAGTGTGTTTAGTGAGTCCTCCAGATCAGAGGTAGTAGATGACCAGGGATGTTCTCTTGATAAGTGTGTTTAGTGAGTCCACCAGATCAGTGGCAGTAGATGACCATGGATGTTCTCTTGATAAGTGTGTTTAGTGAGTCCACCAGATCAGAGGCAGCAGGGATGACCAGGGATGTTCTCTTGATAAGTGTGTTTAGTTATTATTCCATATCAGAGGCAGTAGGGATGACCAGGGATGTTCTCTTGATAAGTGTGTTTAGTTAGTATTCCATATCAGAGGCAGTAGGGTTGACCAGGGATGTTATCTTGATAAGTGTGTTTATTGAGTCACCAGATCAGAGGCAGTAGAGATGAGCAGGGATGTTCTCTTGATAAGTGTGTTTATTGAGTCCACCAGATCAGAGGCAGTAGATGACCAGGGATGTTCTCTTGATAAGTGTGTTTAGTGAGTCCACCAGATCAGAGGCACTAGATGACCAGGGATGTTCTCTTGATAAGTGTGTTTAGTCAGTCCACCAGATCAGAGTCAGTAGATGACAAGGGATGTTATCTTGATAAGTGTGTTTAGTGAGTCCACCAGATCAGAGGCAGTAGGGATAACCAGGGATGTTCTCTTGATAAGTGTGTTTAGTGAGTCTTTCAGATCAGAGGCAGTAGGGATGACCAGGGATGTTCTCTTGATAAGTGTGTTTTAGTGAGTCCACCAGATCAGAGGCAGTAGATGACCAGGGATGTTCTCTTGATAAGTGTGTTTAGTGAGTCCACCAGATCAGAGACAGTAGATGACCAATGGATGTTCTCTTGATAAGTGTGTTTCGTGAGTCCACCAGATCAGAGGCTGTAGGGATGACCAGGGATGTTCTCTTGATAAGTGTGTTTAGTGAGTCCTCCAGATCAGAGGCAGTAGATGACCAGGGATGTTCTCTTGATAAGTGTGTTTAGTGAGTCCACCAGATCAGAGGCAGTAGATGACCAGGGATGTTCTCTTGATAAGTGTGTAGTGAGTCCACCAGATCAGAGGCAGTAGGGATGACCAGGGATGTTCTCTTGATAAGTGTGTTTATTGAGTCACCAGATCACAGGCAGTAGAGATGACCAGGGATGTTCTCTTGATAAGTGTGTTTAGTGAGTCCACTAGATCAGAGGCAGTAGATGACCAGGGATGTTCTCTTGATAAGTGTGTTTAGTGAGTCCACCAGATCAGAGGCAGTAGATGACCAGGGATGTTATCTTGATAAGTGTGTTTAGTGAGTCCACCAGATCAGAGGCAGTAGGGATGACCAGGGATGTTCTCTTGATAAGTGTGTTTAGTGATTCACCAGATCAGAGGCAGTAGGGATGACCAGGGATGTTCTCTTGATAAGTGTGTTTAGTGAGTCCACCAGATCAGAGGCAGTAGGGATGACCAGGATGTTCTCTTGAGAAGTGTGTGAATTAGACCATTTCCTGTCCTGCTAAGCATTCAAAATGTAACGAGTACTTTGGTTGTCAGTGAAAATGTATGGAGTAAAAAGTACATTATTTACTTAAGGAATGTAGTGAAGTAAAAGTTGTCATAAATATAAATAGTAAAGTACAGATACCCAAAAAAAACTACTTAAGTAGTACTTTAAAGTATTTTTAGTTAAGTACTTTACACCACTGGTAAATGTTCTCAAATAGTTCAGAGAAAATGTTCTTCTTTGGGAATTTCAGTACTTCAGCATAGCGTTTCCTACAGGTTCTATCTAAAGTAATGTTCTCAAATTGTTCCAAGAATGTTAAAAAACAACATTCCTTTGTGGGAATTTCAATTCTCCAGCATAAATGCGTTAAAGATGGAACACAGACCGTTGGGGATAAAAGAAGGATGCTGGATTGGCGCACATTCAACAAATCTGATTTTACGAAGTCGATATTTGTCAAATCCGTTATGATGAATGTATTAACAGGCCCACAATGTGGTTACTAAAGTCTGATGTGGATATATTTGGCTGTTTTCACTGCATAACAATCAGAAGATGTTCCTTTTCAGGTTTAGAAGAAGTGACTGCTAAATGCTAACTCCCATTCGTATAAGCTGGTAGCATAGCTAGCATGCAGAAATTGGTGGTGGTAGTTAAAGTCGTGTTGGACTGCAATGCCATTGATTGGTGACGATGACATGAACATTACTTTTTTGTATTTTTTTATTTAATCTTTATTTAACCAGGCAAGTCAATTAAGAACAAATTCTTATTTACAATGACGGCCTACCCTGGCCAAACCTGGACGACACTGGGCCAATTGTGAACCGCCCTATGGGACTCCCAATCACAGCCGGATGTGATACAGCCTGGATTCAAACCAGGTACTGTAGTGATGCCTCTTGCACTGAAATGCAGTGCCTTTGACCACTGCACCACTCGGGAGCCAATTATGGGTGCATGGGTGCGAAGAGGAAATTAACTTTGGGAAAATTCCCCGCAAGGCATCTTTCCCTGACACGTTTCCTTGGCATTTCCATTGTTTGGGTAGAGTTTACCGCATCTATAATGTTTTCTACAGGTTTCTTCAAGGTTCTTTTTAAAGTCATGTTCTCAGAATGTTCAGAGAACGTTAAGAAACAACGTTCTTCTACGTCCTCGGAACTTCCCAACAACCTAAAAATGTACGTTCCCAGAGCATGCAAAATGTTCACTTCCGCTTTTTCCGGTCAGGAAACCAATGGATACCAAAAACGTGCATAACCACAACTTCCAAGGAACCAAATGGGGTTGCTGGGAAGTGTGCTGCTATCAGTATAATGTATCTTCCTCCACTGTCCCTGTACCCATACCAGGCTCAAACCAGTGATCCTCTGCTCGCAGACACGTGACCGCACTCCTTGACAACACACCAACTGTTTGAGCTATCGAAAAATATCTAATTAGATAGCTCCATCTGCGACATTTCAAGCTAGCTGTGACGTGAGCTTTTGTTATTTCCTGCCCAAGTTACAGGATCAGGATAAGCTTTCTCTCCCTCTCTCCTCGGTGGTGGTATATAATGGGCAGTTTACCCTCTGTTCCTTCCTCTGGGTCAGATATGGGAAAAATTGCAACATGCCACGGCAACAACACCAGATGAACCTTACACCCTCTGAGTGCCTGTGAAAGAATCATCGTGTGGACTGGGCTTAGGGAAAAAGGGAAGGATGGGAGGACAAGGGGTGGGGAGAGATGGAGAGATGCAGAGGATTTCACAATAAAGATGGTGAAGAGTTAGGCTGCTCATCGACAGAATGGAAAACTCCTCTCCTCAGTTAGACGGTAGGCTGTGAGTCATGACAAGGAGCCTTCTCGCTCACAGAGCCATTTGATGAACAATTATCCGTATCTGTCAAAAACTACTGTAGTAATCCACCGCACCAAGGCCCAGCAACTCGCCTTACACTGCTCTCATCCCTACCATGAAAAGAGGAAAGGGAGGACCTTGGCAACGTACATCCATCATGCCATCGTCTATCGGGCATAATGTGGCTGAAAGAAACGAGCTGAACAGACATCACGTAGATTTTCAGATGGACATGGAAACACTTAGCTTCGAAAAAGCAAATATTAGTTTCACGGCATCGCAAGGACTGACAGGCCCAATCAGAATGATGCATTTCACTCAACAAAACAGGTTTATGAACTTCACCCAGATGGGTGATACAACTCCTCAACAGCTCAAGTCCAGTCAGTCGTTGACGTTACAGCAGGGCTTGGAACAAGACTTAAGTGAATTATTAGTACAATTCCAGAGGCTGTCTGTCATCTGATAAGGAGCTGGAGAGCTGAATTGATCCTGATCTTAAACTCTCCTAAATCCCAGCAGATCCTGAAGATATCTGGAGCCCAGTCTCTCCTGGGCCACACGGCTAGGAAGCAATTTCCACCGCAGTTCTACTGATTGCCTCGTGTTCCTCGAAGTGGGGTCAAAAACCAGTGCAATCAGAGTAAGTAACGGGTCCAGCATTAAAACAGCTTCCACATGGCACACAATCAGAAAACTGTTGAGAGTGTGATTTAAATAATAATATTATGTTGAGAAAAAGAGAGAAGGGGTGAATATATTATTATATGCAATGTCAGTGGACTGAACTGGTATTTTGTGTTTTATTGTGTTTTGTAGTTTATGGAGATATCACTCTTGGGGTTATAGACTGGCACTAAGTCAGCCTTGGAGAACAAGGGAGCCGGGAGAACAAGGGAGCCGGGGAGCCAGGCTAAGCCTACAGTGTGTGTTGAGAGCTGAGGTAATGCTACAGAGACTTATTAAAGTCTTGGACAAAACGTGTGTTGTCATATGTTCTCTCCAATCCAACGGTTCTGTCATGATTAGAATCAGCTATCATGCCCATAAAAGTGATGAAAAGTGGGAGGGAGCGCCATAGTTGGTGCCACGCCATAAATCTATCGCTAACACGGTGGTGCTCAGAGAGGACTTCAAGGGAAATCACTTGATTCATACTGTCAACTGCTTCTCTGAGAAGTATAAATATGAGAGAATTTGTTGGTAAGATTTTTTTTTTCTCATAGGCGATATAATCCCTAACATGCCATGACTACCACACACTCAAATACTTTGCTCCTGTTTCAAAACGTCCCACTAGATTTGATCATTTCTGTGTGCTTTAAATGAAGCAAGCTTTAACAATCATTTCTCCCATTTTATTGTTTACTGGTTCCAGTTGGCTTACTGAAAACCTGCATGAGACTCAAATGTGTTCGATGACCACTGTGTGTGTGTGTGTGTGTGTTCTCGCTCACACACGTGTGTACACGTACATGTGTCTTATAGTGTGTGTCACACGTGTCTGCAAAATGTGCAATGATGCTAACTCTGTCCATTACTTACTAAGTAAAAACAGTCAGGTTCGTTCAAGCACCATCTGGACATGACACAGCTGCTGATAGGAACCTCTGAATGTTATTGAGTGAGACAGACAGGTAATTATTTGTAAGCCATCCCTTCCCTCTGGCCTAGGAGGGGTGGGGTTGGTCTTATGGCGTGCTTAACCCTGGTATAAGCTAGAGTGAAGACTTGGCCTATTTTCTTCAACATGGATAATATTCCATCCTTATTTCTACCCAGCTAGCACATTTGTTTCCTTGGAAGTTGTGTGAATGTATGTTTTTGATTTCCTATTGGTTCTGGGAACAAAGCCATACATTTCCTGACTGGTAAAACTGAAAGTTCTTTAAACGTTCCGAGGTTCTGCAAACATTTGACCATGGTTCCCTGAACGTTTTCCTGGCAGGTTTTATTAACTTTTTGAGGATGTAAATTATAGGTTATTTGAAGGTAACTTTTAATAACACTGCTAGCTTAGTTTGGGTTAACTGTTTTTGACTCCAATCACAGACAGGACACATTATTTTATTATTTATGTAAAAATTCATCTCTCTCTCTCTACCGCACCTGCTGTCTCGACCTCTGAATGGTTGGCTATGAAAAGACAACTGACACTTACTCCTGAGGTGCTGACCTGTTTAACCCACTATAACCACTGTGAATATTATTTGACTCTGCTGGTCATCTATGAACTTTTGAACATCTTGGAGAAGGATCTGGCCTAAATGGCCATGAATTGTTATAATCTCCACCCGGCACAGCCAGAAGAGGACTGGCCACCCCTCAGAGCCTGGTTCCTCTCTAGGTTTCTTCCTAGGTTCCTGCCTTTTTCCTAGATACCATGCTTCTACATCTGCATTGCTTGCTCTTTGGGGTTTTATGCTTTGGGGTTTTATGCACTTTTTGACATATTCTGATTGATAAACCCATATATTTTTTATTGTGGCACAGCATCAGTGATATTTGAATGTATGAGTCCTTGGAATTCGTCCACTGTGCCTCCAGGATGAAGCTAGCATGCCATGTTGTTATTTTGACTCATACAAAGCTGTTCATTTTCGTTTATTTAAACAAACCCCATTTCAAAGGATACAAACACTCATTAGGATTACGTGTGGTCAATTAGTGGGCACATCCCACACACCTGAAAACACTATATTAGATAGAGACAAGAGTTTTGTTGACACTGAGAATGTAATGAACGTTAATGTTTTTATGGAAAGTTTTCTTAATGTTCTGACTTTAAATAGAACCGGGAGAAAACCTTTAGGAAAATGTATGCTGAAGTACTGACATTCACACCTAAGAAACAGGAGCAGGGAAGACAGCATATGATTGATGAATGAGTGCTACCCTAATATTCTCTCAGCTCATCACAATTACATAGTGTCTCTAGTGGTGTCTCCTAACCAGCCTTGGGCCCCCAGTTGGCCCAAAGGTTATCTTAAGAGCGGGTGAGGTGGTGATGACGGGGCTGGCTTCCTCTCTCACATCAGAACATACCTGCAGACGAGAGACAGATGGAGAGAGAGAGAGCATGATTAAACCATGTTTACTTTTTCTCTAACACCGTCAGTCATCATAATCATAAGGAGGTGAAATGTTAAACTGACCTGGGATCATTAACTCTGGGACTACTACATCTCTACCTGTATTAAACTGACCTGGGATCATTAACTCTGGGACTACTACACCTCTATCTGTATTAAACTGACCTGGGATCATTAATTCTGGGACTACTACATCTCTATCTGTATTAAACTGACCTGGGATCATTAACTCTGGGACTACTACATCTCAATCTGTATTAAACTGACCTGGGATCATTAACTCTGGGACTACTACATCTCTATCTGTATTAAACTGACCTGGGATCATTAACTCTGGGACTACTACATCTCTGTCTGTATTTCAATGTAAAGCATCTCTTTAATAATACTTCCTGTTGACCTGACCAAGTGACCTCTCACCTCTGATCATGCTGTGCCCTCTGTGTTAGCCAGTTCAGATGCGTGAGGGGTTCACCAACACAGCTGATATAACCTAGAGGATTTAGTGTGTGTGGTCTCATCTGGTGTCCACACTAAGTGGCTGCAGAGTATTTTATACAGAAAAACATGCTCAGACACACGAGGACAAACAATAGAAGATAATGTCATTATTAGACTTTTACATTACCAGATCATTGTGGATTACTAAAGTATAATATCCCTTATAACAAATCATGATAACATTGGATAGACAGATACATGTGCATGTGACAATAGCAGGATCATATCAAGGAATACATAAATACCACTTGAAGCTTGATGATGACTTGATAATTTGAATCAGCTGTGTAGTGCTAAGGCAAAAACAAAAATGTGCCCCTTTGAGACCCCAGGACCAGGACTGAGAACCACTGCTCTTCATTGGGACCTCTTCATCTGCAGACAGGCTTTCACAGCTCTCTGTATCTGAGGACAGACAACATCACAAGAAACAGACTTCATTATACTGAAATTAGACAGCACTGAATATTATGTTACTAGTATCTCTGTCCTCACTTCTAGGGACTGGAACTACACAAATGTTCCTGACCTATCCAGAATAGCCTTCTCTCTCACGTTGACAGCTGGGCCTGCTATCCTTTCACCCTCCTCCATGGCTGTTAGCTAGCTACCTACACATGCATTTGGAGTTTGTTTTTTACACTGATAAATATATAAAGATAGCTAGCTAATATGTAGTTAGGTAGCTGGTCAAATTTAGTTCACTTAGCTTGCTATCTATACAGTATGTAAAGTTGGCTAAATAACTAGCTAACTACGTAAGCAGCTCATTTGAGTTAGCCTGCACTGTAGCTAGTTAGCTATTAAAACATCATTTTTTTCTATTTTCTAAATGTATGTACTTACTTGAAGAGGTTCTCCCAGCCTTGTGGACGATTGGAAACAGGGCAGAAAAGTTTGTTTGTCACCAGAGCGGTTTAGAGCATATTACTATTTACCTGTAAATAACCAGACCTTCATACAAACTTGCTATGCTGAATTGTTGACGCACAACCAAAGATGCTGCCATATCCTGCCAGCACGCCCACAAGCGAGCAACTCTGGGCGGCCTAAGCAGCATGCAGCAATTTACCGCTTGCTAGTGAACACCCACTGTCAGGCGGATTATAACACGTTGAAGAGGGCGAGGAACGAAATGGAGTCACAATCCATGCCAGGCACACCTGATGGGCTATTTGCAGGACAATAGATTATTGTAGGTGTGAAAATCCCCCCAACTTGCAATGTATTCGATGCTTAAGTACTACATCTCAGCTACATTTTAGTTGCACTTCTCCCCAACTGTCACGGAATGGGGTTTGGAGAGACCAAGACGCAGCGCAGGGATAGCAGTTCGACATTTCTTTTATTTATTTTACTATGTATAATAATACAAAATGACCGAACTACCACAATTAACAGACACGATCAACAAGAAAACGTCACGTTCCTAAACAACACAAACACGAATAAACGGACGTAACTGAAAACACATTTACTTCACCGTGACTGCTACATACATCAACATGTAACGATAACGACCCACACCAGCGTGAGGGACAGACTCAACATATATTGGATCCCTAATTAGAGACAACGGGTAGCAGCTGCCTCTAATTAGACATCCACCCAAAACCCACAAAGAAACAGAAAAGAACGACACTGTCAGACTCTGACCAAGGCTACATAGAGAAGCCTATTGCTTCTCTATGGCCAGAGCCTGACAGTACCCCCCCCCCCCCAAGGCGCGGACTCCCGGACGCCCAAAAAAAAGGCACACAATAACATGGGGGGTTAATTTGGGAGGGAAAAACTAGTCCTTTGGGGACGGCTCTGGCTCCGGACTGGGCACCGGTGGGGCGGACTGCTCAGGCTCTGAGGCGGAGCAGACGGCTGGACACGGAATGGGCACCGGTGGAGCGGACTGCTCTGGCACTGAGGCGGAGCAGACGGATGGACCCGGATTGGGCACCGGTGGAGCGGACTGCTCTGGCACTGGGGCGGAGCAGACGGCTGGATCCGGAATGGGTACCGGTGGAGCGGACTGCTCTGGCTCTGGGGCGGAGCAGACGGCTGGACCCGGAATGGGCACAGGTGGAGCGGACTGCTCTGGCACTGAGGCGGAGCAGACGGCTGGACCCGGAATGGGCACCGGTAGAGCGGACTGCTCTGGCACTGAGGAGGAGCAGACGGCTGGACCCGGGTTGGGTACCGGTGGAGCGGACTGCTCTGGCACTGGGGCGGAGCAGACGGCTGGACCCGGATTGGGTACCGGTGGAGCGGACTGCTCTGGCACTGGGGCGGAGCAGACGGCTGGACCCGGATTGGGTACCGGTGGAGCGGACTGCTCTGGCACTGAGGCGGAGCAGACGGCTGGACCCGGATTGGGCACCGGTGGAGCGGACTGCTCTGGCACTGGGGCGGAGCAGACGGCTGGATCCGGAATGGGTACCGGTGGAGCGGACTGCTCTGGCTCTGGGGCGGAGCAGACGGCTGGACCCGGAATGGGCACCGGTGGAGCGGACTGCTCTGGCACTGAGGCGGAGCAGACGACTGGACCCGGAATGGGCACCGGTGGAGCGGACTTCTCTGGCACTGAGGCGGAGCAGACGGCTGGACCCAGAATGGGCACCGGTGGAGCGGACTGCTCTGGCACTGAGGCGGAGCAGACGGCTGGACCCGGATTGGGTACCGGTGGAGCGGACTGCTCTGGCACTGGGGCGGAGCAGACGGCTGGACCCGGATTGGGTACCGGTGGAGCAGACTGCTCTGGCACTGGGTCGGAGCAGACGGCTGGACCCGGATTGGGTACCGGTGGATGAGGCTCCAGGCCTTGAGCTGTGGCTGGAGGCTCCGGGCTGCTGACCTTCGCTCGAGGTTCAGGGCTGCTGACCTTCGCTGGGGGTGCAGGGCTGCCGACCTTCGCTGGGGGTGCAGGGCTGCCGACCTTCGCTGGGGGTGCAGGGCTGCCGACCTTCGCTGGAGGTGCAGGGCTGCCGACCTTCGCTGGAGGTGCAGGGCTGCCGACCTTCGCTGGAGGTGCAGGGCTGCCGACCTTCGCTGGAGGTGCAGGGCTGCCGACCTTCGCTGGAGGTGCAGGGCTGCCGACCTTCGCTGGAGGTGCAGGGCTGCCGACCCTCGCTGGAGGTTTCAGGTCGCTCACCATCGCTGGAGGTTCCGGTCCAATCACACGCCTCGCCACGAGAGTCATCTGGCGCTTGAAGTCCTCCAACGCCTGTACGACCAGCGGATCCATCTGAGTCTCCAGAGGAAGAGCATTCCAGGCTCTCCACCACCTCGTCTGCTCCTCCTCCGGGTACTCATAGAACCCCTCTGGCCGCTCCCGATCCAGATCTGTGGGCATACGAAGTGGTGTTGGTTCCTCCAGGAGCCCCCACGGGTAAAGGAACTGAAGCACGTCCTCGTCGTCGTCCTCCTCCGACGAGTCCGACTCGAACCCTCAGAGGAGTTCCGTGTCCGTATACCGACGCGGGAAAATCTCTCTCTCCCCCTCTCCCCAGTCACGCTGCTTGGTCTCATACGGGTGGGTCGTTCTGTCACGGAATGGGGTTTGGAGAGACCAAGACGCAGCGCAGGGATAGCAGTTCGACATTTCTTTTATTTATTTTACTATGTATAATAATACAAAATGACCGAACTACCACAATTAACAGAAACACAAACACGAATAAACGGACGTAACTGAAAACACATTTACTTCACCGTGACTGCTACATACATCAACATGTAACGATAACGACCCACACCAGCGTGAGGGACAGACTCAACATATATTGGATCCCTAATTAGAGACAACGGGTAGCAGCTGCCTCTAATTAGAGATCCACCCAAAACCCACAAAGAAACAGAAAAGAACGACACTGTCAGACTCTGACCATAGCTACATAGAGAAGCCTATTGCTTCTCTATGGCCAGAGCCTGACACCAACTCCACAACCACAGGCAACACTTTGCTGAGATGATCTGATTTGTTTCATTGTTTGTAGGCTTGGCAGAGTTGCGGATGAAGGTTTTCAGTTGATGCCGTGACCATAATCCCCATGTCTAACAGTATTTTTCAAATGTCTTCAGTAGATTTTCCATTCCTCCTGAAAGCCCTATTCTGCTCACTTAAATGAATATAGATCCTGGTCATGGTGCTACAGTATGTTGTTACAGCATAATCAATTCAATAATATATTTGTACCACTGTAGATGCAAATGATCTGCTGTATACTTATGGCCTATTGTAACCTGGAGTCACACCTTTCCAGTACTCCTAAAAAAAAAAAGACATTGCGACCAAAGAACAGATGACATGGACATAGTTTTCAACAAGCCAGCTTCTTTCTATGGCGTTACCCGTTCCAAGGTTAGGACTGTAATTAAGCCCTTTACCATGTTTACTATGTACTGTAGGCTATGTGTACTTGTCAGACTGCACAGTAGCTTAATAAACATATTAAAAAATAATAATAATGTAATCGAATTCAATAATATATATCCATATAGGCAACTGATCAATGTATTTGTGGCATTGTTGTATTGTCAGTATAGGCAATTCCAAACTCCCGCAGAGGAAATCAAATTATTGGTCACATACACGTGTTTAGCAGATGTTAATACAGGTATAGCGAAATGCGGAATACAGTATGAACACCAGACTCACGTTGCGGTTAATTTATTGTTTAACTATTCCCTTAGTTACTTTGTTTTATAAATAAAATGCTTGAACGAATGAGTTTTATATATTGAAGTAGCAATTGAAAGAGAACACTTTGGAGATTATCAGACATTGCTCTCATTTCACCATGAAAATAAATCTCCCAAGTCCTGGCTCTAATTTCTGGGTGAAAATACATTTGACTGTCATGCTTATCGGTCTATAGAATAGCATGATTTTATTTCTCTACTGGTAATTGAAGAGCGCCTCCCAGTCACCATTCAAGTGCAGGCAACAGGCTATCAGCGCGTCACCCACCACTTTAACATATTTACCCAAATATGTATATTTTACACTCTAGTAGTAGGCCTACATTAAGATAAATATCATGAAAGACAAAAACGTACTGAGCATTTCATCCTCAAAGCTCCATGAAGGTCTGATGTGCTGTATGCATATTAACAGTAGAATAGCCGTGACTCAACGAGTAGCCGACCAATAGCCGCCAGTATAATAAATACGTTTAAAACACACAATCACAAAGACATCCAGAAATATTTTGTTTAGGAAGGTCATAAAAAAACAAAACTAAGACAATTTATTTCAAAGTAAAAGAAAATCATGTTTTAAGATGTATTTCTCTGTGATAGTAGCTGAGGCTATGGTTTTATTTAACCTTTATTTGCTTCATGTCAACAAAATTAATTAACTTGTTATGCTCTTTCAGACAGTGTATAGCAATCAAAACATCTGGCCTGCATGGACATCTGTACTGTAGGATTATTTGGGAAAGTAAGCAAGCTCCAACAAGCTTCATAAAGACGCCCTCAAATATGCCCTCTGGTGGTTTCAACGAGCATTAACAGCATCAACGGCAAAAATGGCATACAGCTGATGTATGTCACAGGATGCTACTCGACCCCTCAAACCAGAGACAGCAAGGCGCCAAGGCCCACCTCTGAGGCATCGGTATGGACACACAAAGGGCTCCTGGAAGTTGGAGGTGACGAGTACCGGTTCCACACACAGAGCCTGCTGAAGGGTGGAGAAAGCCTGGTCCGCCTCTTTTGTCTATGGTGGGGCAGGCGTTGTCTGGTCATGTCACGGAGAGCGGCAGCAGTCGTGGCCAACTGGGGAATAAACCGTTCATAATACCCCAACAACCCAAGGAACGTTTTTACCTGCTTCTTTGTGGTGGGCTTAGTCCAGATTGAAATAGCCTCAACCTTTCGCTGCAGGGGTTCGACGCTCCAACGGCCAATCGTGTAGCCCAGATATTTAGCCTCCTCTAGGCCAAGCCTGCATTTTCTGGGATTGGCCATTAGGCCAGCCTCTCGTAGGGCCATCAAGACTGCGTCCACCCGTGCTAGGTGGGTGGTACATTCTGAACTATGAATGGCTATGTCATCAAGATAGCTTGCTGTATACTCATGGTGGGGTCGCAGGATCCGGTCCATCATGCGTTGGAAGGTGGCCAGAGCTACGTGCACTCCGAACGGACGGGCGCTGGAAGCACATAGTGGGATGGCCACAGGGTAGCGTGTGGCGTAGTCCATAATTACCAAGATGTACCTATGTCCTCGATTGGACTTGGGCAGAGGTCCCACTATGTTGATTATTGGTAAATGGATTAAGTGATTTTGATAGGTTACTTTTGGGGCTGTTTTCTGGCCTTCCTTGCACTGCCGGGCCAGTAGAACCGAGCCAGGGTCTGATAATATGCTTTCTCCACTCCTAGTTGGTGCTCCAAGCAAATGTGAGTGTGCTAGGTATAGGACTTTGGAGATGTAACATTTGGGCACTAAGAGTTGTTCTACCATTTTCTCCCACTTTCACAACCCGATAAAAAAGGAATGATCATTCACCCCCTCTACTGGTTTTCCACTGACAGCTCCCTCACTTGTCCTCGCCTGTTTGGGATCGGTGAGTTGGGCAGTGCCGAACTGTCCCGGGGAGGTTCCCTTTCCCTCCTCCGCAAAGGGAAACTCTGAAAACATTTCCCCGGGGTTCTCTTCATCTCGATCAGTGCCGGGGGGAGCCGAAGGGGGATCGGCTGGGGCCTGTACAGAGTCTGAGGAGGTGGGCAGGGAAGCGGTGGCACAGGCTGGTATGATTCTTCTACGTTGGGGAACCGTTCTCCTTTTCACTTAAGCTGTTCTCCTAGGGGCTTTGTCTGTGCCAGGATCTCTGGAAAACGGTGCAGTCCCGTCCCACTAGGACATCTAACGGCAATTTCTCTACTACCCCGGCTACAATCACAAAGCTACCTTGAGGGGTTTGCACTTCCACACGGCAGGTGGGGTAACGTCCTGACTTCCTATTTTGACAGGGATCTGAGGGCTGCAGTTGTTTCAGTGGCCTAGCATGCTGTGAGGTAGTCACACCTTCTGGTGTTCTCAATAAAGTACCTATCTATCTATCTATCTATCTATCTATCTATCTATCTATCTATCTATCTATCTATCTATCTATCTATCTATCTATCTATCTATCTATCTATCTTCTTCTCTACGGGACTGGACACTTTGCCAGCCCAGTCCTCCTTGGGCCATCGCTCCCTCTCTGCGGTGCGCTGAAATACCTCTAGATAAGCTTCAATTTCATCTTCAGCAGTTAGCTTGGTGAGGACCTTGCCTGGTTCCATCATTTGGTCCGTCCGGTTTAGCTAATTGTGTGTCGGCCTTCTGAAGGGCAAGGAGGCTTTGGGCTTGCTGCGTTTGGGCTTGCACCAGCTACAGCGTCTTCCATGATGACCACTGGCTTCAGAACCTGGGAGGGTTCTGCCCGCATTCTCCACCAACAGGGGAAACTCAGAATAAAATAAGACAGTGGGAGACAGTTTTGTGGTGCAAACAAAAGTTGTTCTTTATTAAAGGTTGTGGGGAACGGGGAGGGGAGAAATACTTCTGAAAGGCCTCTCAGGTAACGAGTGGGTCACTCTCTCTCCGGCGTGGCGGTTCCTCGGACCGCCTGTGTTAATGAACAGAAAAGAGAGAGCGATGAGTCCAGGGTTTCAATACTTACCCTCAACTTGCGCCGTGCTGCCCGGGAATGGGTCCACTTCCTTCGGGGAAAAAGAAAAGGAAGAGAGAGAGACAGGTGAGTCAAACAAAGAACAGGAAGAGAGAGAGACAGGTGAGTCAAACAAAGAACAGGAAGAGAGAGACAGGTGAGTCAAACAAAGAACAGGAAGAGAGAGAGACAGGTGAGTCAAACATTTCCTAGTATCTTCTTTGGTGTCTGATCGAAGTGCTTATCATACTCACTCCGGTTCTTTTGAGTTCTAGGTGTACCCTTTGCCTGTCTGCCCAAGTGCCCAAGTGACTGCACATCTACTTAAACCCATGTGGGGTAAAGAGGGACAGGTGGGACTAATTCCAGGTGCTAATTGTTTGCAGCACCTGGACTGGGTAGTATTGGTGTTGAATCACCAGCCCCAGTTGGTGCCTGTAGAGCTGTCCATGGTGCTGACTCACCTTGCACTCTCTAGCCCTCTGGAGCTGACCAAGGTCTGCTCCTTCCTTTGTAGCTCACTGCTGGCCTCCGGGTTGCCACAGGGGCGAAATGTGTTGATCACATACAGACAGCCACTTCCAACTGTTTATGTTCTTAATAACCCCACCTAACTACCCCGTCACTCCAACACACACATGCACACACACACACACACACACACACACACACACACACACACACACACACACACACACACACACACACACACACACACACGCACACACACACACATGCACACACATGCACACACACACACACACACACACACACACACACACACACACACACACACACACACACGCACACACATGCACACACGCACATACACACACACACACACACACATACACACACACACACACACACACACACACACACACACACTCACACTCACGCTCCCCTGCCCCCCAGGAGGTTCAAAAGTTCTGGCATGGGCCATCAAATCCTCAAAATATTCTACAACTGTACCATTGAGAGCATGTTGACTGGCTGCATCACTGCTTGGTATGGTAATAGCACCTCCCTCGATCGCATGGCGTTACAGAGGGTGGTACGGACAGCCCAGTACATCACTGGGACTGAGCTCCATGCCATCCAGGACCTCTATATCAGGCGCCGTGAAAGGAAGGCCCTGGAAAGTCGTTAAAGACGCCAACCACCCCAGTCATAAACTGTTCTCACTGCTACCGTACGGCAAGCGATACCGGTGCAATAAAGTATCTATCTATCTATCTATCTATCTATCTATCTATCTATCTATCTATCTATCTATCTATCTATCTATCTATCTATCTATCTATCTATCTATCTATCTATCTATCTATCTATCTATCTATCTATCTATCTATCTATCTATCTATCTATCTATCTAGACTCTACACCCACCCACTCACATACAATCATCATATACGCTGCTGCTACTCTGTTTATCATATATCCTGATGCCTAGTCACCTGACCCCTATACATATCTACCTCTATTGATCCAGTATCCCTGCACATTGTAAATATGGTGCTGGAACTGACCCTGTATATAGTATGGTGCTGGAACTGACCCTGTATATAGTATGGTGCTGGAACTGACCCTGTATATAGTATGGTGCTGGAACTGACCCTGTATATAGTATGGTGCTGGATCTGACTATGTATATAGTATGGTATTATAACTGACCCTGTATATAGTATGGTACTGGAACTGACTATGTATATAGTATGGTATTATAACTGACCCTGTATATAGTATGGTGCTGGAACTGACCCTGTATATAGTATGGTATTATAACTGACCCTGTATATAGTATGGTGCTGGAACTGACCCTGTATATAGTATGGTGCTGGAACTGATCCTGTATATAGTATGGTACTGGAACTGACCCTGTATATAGTATGGTACTGGAACTGACCCTGTATATAGTATGGTACTGGAACTGACCCTGTATATAGTATGGTGCTGGAACTGACCCTGTATATAGT